>JBAMNC010001736.1:600000-818579 GCA_037902135.1 Cetoscarus ocellatus | reverse complement strand
GTTTTCACATTACATCAGTAATGTAGGGGCCTGCTGCTAACTTGCAGCCAGTTGGGGTCCAAAGTCCGTGCTGATGCTACTTTGTTGGTCACAGACTGAAAACAGTGGGAACCCCTTCACTAAAGAACGCAAAATGCTACTAAAAAGGGACAATGTGGGATTAACGCATTTATTATTCGCAAAGTGGTGTCACTTTCACCCTACCATGCTCTCTCTTCTTATATTTCCCCCTGTCGGACATTTTCTAACCGCAGGACATTTGGTTTCATGGCATTTTTCCACCCATATTATCATATCAAAGCATGGCTTTGACCACTTTAGAGATGAAAGATCTGGCTGTGACCTCTAACTTCTACATAATACCACCATTTGCAGGATATACCACCAACGAAAAAGGGAAAAAGTTTCCTTTTATTGCTCATTTGGAATGCTCTTTGTAGGCTTTGGGGAGGCTTCATCATCTACAAAGCCCAAAACCAGTGAAGTTGGCACGTTGTGTAAATCGTAAATAAAAACAGGAATACAATGATTTGCAAATCCTTTTCAACTTATATTCAATTGAATACACTGCAAAGACAAGATATTTAATGTTCGAACTGAGAAACTTTATTTTCTTTTGCAAATAATCATCAACTTAGAATTTAATGGCAGCAACACATTGCAAAAAAGTTGGCACAGGGGCATTTTTACCACTGTGTTACATCGCCTTTCCTTTTAACAACACTCAGTAAATGTTTGGGAACTGAGGAGACCAATTTTTGAAGCTTTTCCGGTGGAATTCTTTCCCATTCTTGCTTGATGTACAGCTTAAGTTGATCAACAGTCCGGGGTCTCTGTTGTTGTATTTTACGCTTCATAATGCGCCACACATTTTCAATGGGGGACAGGTCTGGACTACAGGCAGGCCAGTCTAGTACCCGCACTCTTTTACTACGAAGCCACGCTGTTGTAGCACGTACAGAATGTGGCTTGGCATTGTCTTGCTGAAATAAGCAGGGGCGTCCATGAAAAAGACGTTGCTTGGATGGCAACATATGTTGCTCCAAAACCTGTATGTACCTTTCAGCATTAATGGTGCCTTCACAGATGTGTAAGTTACCCATGCCTTGGGCACTAATACACCCCCATACCATCACAGATGCTGGCTTTTGAACTTTGCGCCTATAACAGTCCGGCTGGTTCTTTTCCTCTTTGGTCTGGAGGACACGACGACCACACTTTCCAAAAACAATTTGAAATGTGGACTCGTCAGACCACAGAACACTTTTCCACTTTGGATCAGTCCATCTTAGATGAGCTCGGGCCCAGTGAAGCCGGGCAGCGTTTCTGGGTGTTGTTGATAAATGGCTTTCGCTTTGCATAGTAGAGTTTTAACTTGCACTTACAGATGTAGCAATGAACTGTAGTTACTGACAGTGGTTTTCTGAAGTGTTCCTGAGCCCATGTGGTGATATCCTTTACACAGTGATGCCGGTTTTTGATGCAGTACCGCCTGAGGGATCGAAGGTCATGGGCATTCAATGTTTGTTTTTCGGCCTTGCCGCTTATGTGCAGTAATTTCTCCAGATTCTCTGAACCTTTTGATGATATTATGGACCGTAGATGATGAAATCCCTAAATTCCTTGCAACAGCTCGTTGAGAAATGTTGTTCTTAAACTGTTCAACAATTTGCTCACGCATTTGTTCACAAAGTGGTGACCCTCGCCCCATCCTTGTTTGTGAATGACTGACCATTTCAGGGAAGCTGCTTTTATACCCAATCATGGCACCCACCTGTTCTCAATTAGCCTGTTCAACCTGTGGGATGTTCCAAATAAGTGTTTGATGAGCATTCCTCAACTTTCTCAGTCTTTTTTGCCACTTGTGCCAGCTTTTTTCAAACATGTTGCAGGCATCAAATTCAAAATGAGCTAATATTTGCAAAAAATAACACAGTTTACCAGTTTCGAACGTTAAGTATCTTGTCTTTGCTGTGTATTCAATTGAATATAGGTTGAAAGGGATTTGCAAATCATTGTATTCTGTTTTTATTTACGATTTACACAACGTGCCAACTTCACTGGTTTTGGGTTTTGTAAGAGGAAGGAAATAAACTCTACTGCAGGAATATATTTTTTCCTCCTCCCCCATCTTTTAGTCATCTTGTAGGCCCTTTAGTTTTATGATACACAACACTGAATTAAATTTCCTTCAACTGCACACCCTCAGTATTTATTTATTTTAAATACACATTACAGACACGGTCACAGAGTCTCATGTCTACTGGCTTGGATTAAAGAAGTAACTTGAATGACAGTGCCATCTAGTGGTGGCAAAACCTCTGCACACTCAGCACAGCTGTACAATGTTTTTTTAGGAAACTATGTAGGCAGTAAAAAAAAAATCACTTTGACATAATAAAATCCAGCCTTAAAAATAAATCAAAGATAGACAGTGCAGGGAAAGATGTTTCTCCTGTTTTATATCACGAGTCAGTGGTTTATGAGTCAATAAAAAGAGCAGAGATTTAGGGTGGCGGGATGATGCTGGAGCACGGAGAATTTTGCAGTCAATATAAATCATAACAAAGATTTTTCCACTGACAGCAGCATGTGTCCTGTTACAGCAGTAATACCACATACTAAGCAGAAACAGGGCACTTCTGAATGGAGACTATGAATAGCATGCTATCAAACACAAAAATGCTGCATACAGAGCAAGTTTAACTCTCCAGCAAAGCCTTAGAAGTGAGTGTTCAACCAGCCGTGGAGTTAATCTGTGTCAGGCTCAGACGGGCAGTGTGTGACAGAGCCCCGAAAGAATAGGAGAGGGAAAGGTTTCCTGCCGACTAACAGAACTAAAGTCTCTGTTTAACCCACCATGACGTGTTCAAGCCTTAAAGAGAATCTAAAGAAATGCTCTGAGGTTTGGGCCTTAGGGTAGATTTATTCTTTAACAATTATAAAGTGGCTTAAAGAGAGTGTAGTAAAAGGTTATGGATATGACAACAGAGGGGTTCAGCGGCGGGGTAAAAGGTGACGTCTAAAGTTGTGCTGGGCAATATGGTCAACGTCATATCAGAATTTTTTGGTTTATTGGTCTTCCATATTTCTCTTTTCTAAAGAGATAACAAATAGTTGTCATGACAACCTAATAATTGATTTGATAGTATTGTAGTAAAATTAAAAATATACCTGTTTGATACTATGAACACAAAAATGGACATTCTGAATACATGATATGGGGAATTTTTTCATTTGAAATGATAAAAAACTGCAGACAAATTTTAACACAAGGTCTCAACTGACCAAACCTTTCCCCATGTTGAGTAGGGATGGGGCAGGCAATTCAGTTTTTATCAATAATAATTACCCTTTTCAATACTCCATCACAACCCACATAATTATTGATGTCTCTATCAGTACTTCCTCATGTTTGCTGGAAAAGACAAGACCAACATCCAATTTTAATGAAACTGATAAAAATGAGTTAAGTTTGTGTCAAGAAATCAAAAGTGTTTTAGTCGGATTAAATATAACTAGGGCTGCAAAGTGGTACAGAAGGTAATGCTGATGCCTCACAGTTAGAAGGCTGAGTAATCTGGCAAAAATCTTGTATTTTTCTCAGCATTAGTGTGCGAATGGTTGTCTGTCTCTCAGTCCTGTGATTGACTGATACCAATTCAAGGTGTATCCTGCCTCCCAGCCAATGATAGCTGAATACCAAATATTTCATTTTTCTTTTCATTAATGTAACTTTGTTTACCTTATAGGCAACTATGATTGCATCGTTACGTTCACTTGTTAAAAATATTCAAATGTTTTCCAGCTCACTTTCATGAGAATTTTGACACTGGGTGAATATTTATGGCCATGGGGACTAGCCACAGGTTTTGAGAGTGCTTGTAGCTGCTTAAGCAGATAAGGATGTGTATCACAGGAGTGCTAGGGCGCATGCTATCTGCTGCTGCATCAAAACTGTCTCAGATTTTTTAAATTACTATTATTTTCAAGCCAACAGTTAAAAGGAGTGGCATTTTGGTTTGATTTGATGCACAGTGCAGAAGTGCTGAAAGCCTGTATCTGGGAATCTGGCAATGGGGGCTGATTTTATTGCACAACCACGTTTTGGAAAATCAAGGTTGTCAACATTTTCAAAACCATATGTTGTCATGTGTTTTGAAGTCATTGTATCTTCAATTATTTTACAATCAGTGTCTGAAAAGTTTAACCCAAAAGTGACCGAATACCAAGGTCAAGGTTAACTCTATCCTTCAAAGAGCAGTTTGTTTTGCAGCAGCAAAAACGAGCAAAAACACAGATATCAGCAACCGATAGTACGCCACTTCACTCCCCAATGTAAATTGCACAAATAGATCAGTAACATTTGAAAGACAGGGCTCGTCTAAAGGGGTGAGGGTTTACTTGCAATTTTAGATTTTTGAAATTGATAAATTGCACAACAATAAGGTTTTTAAAACTTGTTTGGATGTTGCTGTAGTATCAAACAGGTATCAGCATTATTAGAGTTTTAGAACTATAAACAAAAATGTTCCTTGAATAAATTTTAAAAAGATCCTCCTCAAGTGAACATTTTAACTAGATTATTCTGTGGCCATTAAGGAAAAAACTGTCATTGTATTGAGAATAAGACATGATTTCTTTTTTTAAATCAATGCTATATACTAAACTGATATGAATGATACTGTCTAACTATCTCTTTCAAAAAATACACTGGTACATATTTAAAATTTCAATATGCTGCCCAGCCCTCCTCTGGTGGTGTGATGGCACCCAGGGGAGAAAGCATGAAGAATTCAACACAGGCTGCCTTTGTTGGCTGCAATCAGCCAGACTTAGAAGACATTTACAACCCTCTTTACGGCTCCATCAGGTGAGTAAAAGTGAACAGAGGAGTAGGAGTGTGCGTGGTGATTAGGGGGGCTACAGGGAAGAGAGGAAGGCTAAATTTAGCAGGGAGAGATCACATATCAGAAAAGTAAGCCTTCTTAATTTACATATCCTAAATAGCTTGATTAGTGCTGACATCACAGTGCTGACAGGATCAGATGTGAGATTGATTTTCAGCCTTCCGGGCAGCCTCTGGTTTCAT
The DNA here is from genome assembly GCA_037902135.1 of Cetoscarus ocellatus. Lineage (NCBI taxonomy): Eukaryota > Metazoa > Chordata > Actinopteri > Labriformes > Labridae > Cetoscarus > Cetoscarus ocellatus. Next base: position 813,487 of record JBAMNC010001736.1, on the reverse strand, counting down.
TTCACGCTGGTACAAAAATTCTCTGGCGGGGGTTTGAGATGGCTAATCGATTTTGGTCGTTATAGTTACATGATCAGCATGAGAGTACACAGCTGCAAGCAAAGGATGATTTAACAACTAACACTGCTGGTGTTTTCAAGGACGCTCTGATTGACACGAAGACAACCACCCAAAAGTGTCAGTGTTTGGACATCAGCCGGATTGCCAATCCTCAGCAGCTGACTCCCAAATCTCAGAGGAGTTTCTGTCCTTGAGAGTCCTCTTTGCAGCAGCTTCTGCTCATAAACTAAAGGCCAGATTGATTCAAGTCACCTTGAGCATGAGTAAAAAGTGTGTTTCTAGCAGATTTTGGGACTGAAAAATCTTTAGAATATGATAAATAATCCATGTTAAAGTTACTTTAACAAAGTTACTAGAGGGGTATCCTCAATACTTTATCTTTTTCAATACAGGATATTTGTGTTAACTTTTGACCTTTTACCGGTTGTTGGATAGGGACAGGAAAGAGGCAGGCCGGAAGCATGGAGAATGTGAGCAAGAGGGAGGACATGCGACAAAGGTTACCATCTGGAAACGAACAGTTGTGACCATGTGGCCATGTGGCATGCCCTGTAACCATGAGACTGTTAAGGCTTTCAGATGTTTGACTAGGTTTGTAACCCAGATACAATCAGGTTACTGAATATCTTTAGAGTTGACAGTGCACCATTAAAGTTGAACTTTTATGTGATAATGGTTTAAAAAAATACTGATACCCTTGTCCACATCAGAGAATACCAAACTTTTCAGTTCCTGACCCTCAAGATTGAAGTTGTTTTCACATTATTCCGACACAAGTGGGCGTTTACAGATGCTCTGTTTAAAATATACAGTAATTGATCCCTGTATCTGTACAAACCACCCCAATGAGTTGCCTGAAAGAGGTGGTCTCAACCAGCTTCTCAACAACCCCTGGAACAGTTTCGTTTGCATTTAGGACCCAATTAACACAGCAACTAGGCATGAGTTCACTCATCACAGTACTGTAGTACTGCCAGCAGTAGTGGTAAGAATAATTGCATTACAGCAACCACACAACCAGACTAATAACAAAGTGTTACTAAACATAATGTTTTGGATCTCATGAAGTCCCTTTCTATGCTCAGGCACAACATACCATAAAAATAGCATTTTTTTGTTTAAGGTTGTCCACAATGCATCTTTATATATTTTTTTAATTAGCTGTAACACACATTAGAGATGCAGTACATGAGCTGTATTTTCTTTTGTCTCCCACTAGACATAATTAATTTTCCTGCCTCATTACCTTGTTGCATTTAGATGCACTCTTATTACTTCATGTTTGTTTAATGAACAGCAAAACAAACATTAAAAAGACAAAGACAAAAACAGGCTTAAAGAGTGGAAAACATTGTAGTTAACTGAGATGGTTTTCTGTTGATTTTAACTAGTCTTTGAAACAGTCTCTGCTTACTGGAACAAAGACAGAGTCCATGTGCTCTGTAATAAATCAGTACATTATCCAATACTGCAGTGTGGCTTAATTGATGTTGAAAGACAAAAATGGAGGTCTTTTAAAAAAATGTTTTGTTATGGAATGTGTTAAACCTGGTTTCATATACAAAGACAATACTAAAGGGATTAAGGATGGGAATCAATAAGACTTTATCAATACCAATGCCATTATCGATTCTGCTTATTGATCCAAATCTTTATTAATTCCCTTATCAATTCCTGTGGATTTACTGTGTCAACAAAAGCAGGCACACACACGTTTCAAGGCTAAAAACACATCAAACACATACTGTTTCACTTATTTATTATTGTTCTGGGTTTGCAAAACTTTTAGCAAGTTTTGGTAATTGCACTATTGCTTGGGCTGACAGAAACGGTTTGTTGTGATGACTGTGTTAAATCAAGCCAATATTCTGATAGTTACCTAACTAGGGGGAATTGATTAGAATTAATTGATACCAATGCCATTACTGATTCTATTTATCAATGTTTTTTTTTTTTACCAATTCCCTTATCGATTCCTGTGGATTATCCATGTGGAAAAAAAGCTATCTTTCTCAGGTTTTTCTAGGGGCAATAGCGTCCAACACTCCTGATATTAAGTGCTGTGCTGCATAGATCAATGCTTCTGCAAGTTGCTGGTGTTTCCACCCCTGCTTATTTAAGCCTTAGTTTTGACCGCTTCTGCCTCCTGTCTGCTATGATCATATCTTTGACTTCTTCGTTATCATTTGTGCTGACTGCCTCTAGAGAGAGTGGGAAATTCTTGGTTTGCAAGACATCTAGAACAAAGAGGAAGGGATTGATAAGGAAATTGTTAAGCATAGAGATAAATTATATTGATACCTTAAGTCATTTCATATCAGTTCTTAACTGGAATTGGTGTTAAAATCCCATCCCTATTCCTTTCTGCCAGTTACTTCTTTGACTTCTTTGTTGTGATTTGTGCTGTCTGCCTCTTATATGAGTGCTACCAGTTCCAGTTGCAGGCATTCAGACATTAGCAAAAGACATTAATAAGGATATTGTTTTGCAAAATACATATCTATATTGATCCCTTGATCTATTTGTTATTAAGTATGTTTTGATTCCCATACCCAAGTTGGATTTATAGATTTACGGATTTGTGGTCTATAGTGGCAACCTGATCAATAACAATCCATAATAAACTGATCACAATTAATGCCTGTAATCACCAACATGATCACATTTAGTTAATACTCTATGCAGCGCCTTCAAGAGGCAAAATAAACACGTTCACTTGTCTGCTGCCTCTGCTGCTCTGTCATCCACTGGAAAAAATGTGGCAGAATCCCCAAAACTGTTTTCAGTCAGTTAAAAATATCAGAGTTGAAATCTGAACTGAAACCAGCAGGACAGGTTGCTAACTTAGTTACTGATGCATTTAAGAGTCAGTTGGAGCAGGCAGAATCCAAACTGTGCAGAGACAAGCCAAGCTGAGCAAATATCACAAATGGAAAAGCACCAACAGAGAGTACAGCCCTATCAGGGTGAGTAGGTTTATGAAAAGTAGACAGTTTTATGAAAATTAGTGATTGTGTAGTCATCAAAAATTAATATATGAACCTGATTTTAGGTGAAATGTGACCTCTATACAACCGCTCATTTCAACTGGTCTACACTGATGGTATACCTTCACCTTCAGGGTTCAGCGTTGGCCATTAAAGCTGTAAACCAGATTGTCAATGCTTACCTCCTAACCTATAAATGACCTCCTCCACCTGGCTCCCTCTCCCCCTCCTCTTCTTCCTCCCCCTCCTCCTCTTCCTCCCTCCTTCCCAGATTCCCCCCCTTGCCTCACCCCAGCACATACAGGAAGCTGCGATTCCAGCGAGCCTGCTCCTCTGATGATCAGAGAGGAAAAACACAATGCCTTCAGTGTGCGAGAAAGGAGCTCAACTCATAAAACGCATGCGCACACACACTGACACACAAAAGGAGAGAATAAATGGAACATGCTTTTACTATTAGAGTCAGTTTTTTTTTTCTTTCCATATGACTTTCCCAGGAAAATCCCCCTCATCAGGGTAGGTCCGATCCAGACAGACAGACAGCAGAGCGGAGAGGAGACACAGATACACACAAAGACCTGACCTGAGACACAAACAAAGACTCTCATGGTGCGAAAGGCTTCTGAACTAGGCCAAAGTTTCTGATCTGAGGATATGTGTCTGTGATTCTTTTAGGGACAGTCCACAGAGAGCCAGGCTAAGATCCTCAATGAGAACTCCCACTCTCAAACGCTTTTAAAGATCTCCAGAGCTGCATCTGGTCAACATACCGCCTACAACAGGGATGACATTCATTTAGTCTGAGGGGGTAATGCTTAACATCCAACTCCTCAGTTCTAAATTTGGGGGACACCAACTAATTCTGTCCGTTTTTTGACTTCTGGTACCATTTAGAAAAACTAGGTCACTTCCGCCTTCTGTGTGCACGTGTGTGTTTAAGTGTGTGTTTGTGTGTATCAGCCCAATCCTACTATAAGCCAAAAGACCTCCAGTATAAACAAATTGTGCAGGAAGGAGTGCTTCTCTCAACAGAAAAATCCTAATACCAAACAGTTTTTTTTTTAAACTCAAGCTTGTAAATTAGGACTTATTATTTCATCATTCTCACTGAGTTTACATTCAGCTCAGTTTCAGAAGTCTGACTGTTGTGTCAGAGGTGCCAAAGTCAGCTGCTCTTGAAGTATGACTCAGCCGTTAAAATGCCAACTTGTTTGTTGCATCACAGGAATTTATACACATGCAGATGTAATACAAAGCAGCATACCTGAGGCTCTGCTTAATAAAGATCTACTACGGTTTATTGTGAGAAAGGTACAACATGTTACATTGTGCTACTTAATAGGGCTGTCACTTAATACTCGACATTCGAATATCCGCTTGAACTTGAGAGTAAAAATTGGTATTCAAGCTGTAAATATTGGAATCAAAAATATACAGTGCAGCAGCACACTAAGGCACCTAGATTAGTGAAACGTTTGACCCAGCAGAGGGCGCTCTCTGCATAACTTGATCATCAATACGTCCAGAGAAGAAGAGAAGGCAGCTGCCCTTGGAGCGGTGGAGCTCCATATTTGCTCTGCTGAATTTGTACCTGTGAGTCAGTGTGCAGGGGTAAGGAAACTCCTGATGCTGGCAGCAAAGTTCTAAAGCTGGGCCAAGACTAACAAGACTATGCAAGCACACTTGAGGGGGGGATTACCACTTTTCTAATCTGTGACTGGGGTGGGGGTGAAAATATATAGCATTTGCCACACCTGAAAATCAATCATGTTTGAGGTTATCAGTACCGTTATTCAGTCTCATAGGTCCTGTGACTCAAAGCACATCAGTATACGTCATCAAAGTTAAACAAGAAATGTCATACCTTTTTAACTGTAGCCCTAGGTAAAGAACTCTGGTAACACCACAACAAACACAACATACTGGCATCTGCAGAAAGAAAAATCCTCCTCATCTGCTAAAAAAAGAGCATGACAAGCACATCAAGACTTTGTCACGAGTACATTTGTTACAATTTGTAAAGAGGACCATTTGAAATTACGCTTAAAGAGCTGAATGAATACAATGTCATAACAATGTATTCAAATGTAATTTTAAGAAAAAGAAATTGAGTTTTTCTTCTGAAATCTTGAATAATTACAGTTGTGTGGACGTCATTTTTTTTAGAAGAGGGGAAAACTTACATTAACCATGTTACTGTTCACTACAATCCCCCAGACGGCAAACATGCTCATAAGGTTCACTGGTGACTCTAAGTTTCCCCTAGGTATGAGACTGAATGGTTGTCTGTCTTTCTTTGTCAGCCCTGTGATTGGCTGAAAACCACAACCTTTTGCCTAATGTCAGCTGGTATGGTATGGCTAATAGATGAATTTCTGTGTTAAGTTTAACAAGATAGAATATATTCTTTATATTTAGTTCAATCATTTATTATACGACAGTGTATGCTAGCTAACAATCCTCGTCATTACTTCATAAAATCAAAGGACAACCCACAAGAAACTTTGACTCAACAATAATTAATAAATGAGTTAACCTTAATTTCACAATTCAATCTATGAACTAATGACTTGCCAATAGGGACTGTACAACAATACAGACGACAACTCCCATGAAACTACTTCTAACTTTATCAAATACATTCCTTGTCTTTGTTTTGATTGAAAGACCATTGTCAGCAGAAATAGAATGTAGAGTGTTTATCTATTTAAATTTACTTTTATTTTTTTACAGTAAAATCTGATGGAGCTACAGTACATCAACACTCAGCTACCTTGTACTCAATAATAAGATGCAGAGGCAGCCATGACTTCTTATTTAGGGCTCAAAAGTAGAAACAACATGAAGCCTCTGCCTTGAAGAAACAGTGAGGTGTGGAGATGCTCCCAGTATGACGATATTCTATTTGAGTTTCTACTCGTGGACATTGACAGTGGTTTTATAATGGCATTTTGATGTAACAACATTTTACAGCACACTTCAAAACACACCTGTCAGAGCAGCTTGTCTGCAGGTGACTCAAGAACCAGTTCAGCGAGTCAAATTAACATCAGTTTCATTCACTAAGGATTTACCACCTCTGACATCCAGTGTGAAACCAGTTCATCACTCCTCAAGGTAAAGTTTAAATCTTTCTGTTAACGCCTCTTCCTACTATACAGAGGTGTCTCGTGTGCTTTCTGCAATATAATGTTAAAAAACAGAGCTGATAAACTACTGTCTGATTTCATGCAAAATTAGACCTTGAGTCATTTAACAGCAAATAAACATCAGGACCTAGGTGGGATTCACAAACTCAGATTAAGACTCATGGATTGGATTAGGGCTAAGCAATACAGACTAAAAAATTAACCTGACAATAGTGACCTGAAACACTGTACAATACTGAAAAAATGACATTGCGCTACGTTTCTTATCACGCCCAAGGACGTATGTTTTTGCCAGCTTTTTTGTTTTTGTTTTTAACAGGAAGATATGATTTGATTGGTGGTGAAACCAACTTTAATTCAGTTCTGTCATCATATTGATGGGAAAAAAAGTATAGTATAACATGTTGCTATAAAAGTATAGCAACATGTTGATTTTAAAAAGAAATCTTAACTGATTTTGAAACAGTGAGAGAGCCCACACCTGAAGACAAATAATGACAGATTAAACTGATTTGATTTTGTAGTGTGTGGTGTGCCACAAAGAGAGACATAGCACACCACACATCAACAGACTCTTTCACCAGCAATCAGGGCCTTTACTCTCGCAGCTTGTAATCTTGCATGGTGGAATGCAAAGTGTAAATAAACATGGTTGTTAATTCTGTCCAGCTTATCAGTTTACCACATCTGTAACCACGCACACCAGATGGACCATTCAGTATATTTCACCAGTCTATCTAGGCAACAGCCCATATTAAGTGTTTGGTTTCAAAAGCATATCCGACAAGTGATTGGATGATCATTCCGACAATCACATTCATTCCGGGCTAATCAGATGATATAGTTGGCAGGCGCTCGTGCCGTGGTGTAAAATACAAAATGCCACTGTGTTGAACAGCAAAAATATCTCTTCCACCAAGAAGTGCAGTGTTTCAATTTTTTTATTAATAAAGAAATGCGGTCCAGATCTGATAAAACTACTACTGAAGATGCTAGTATCTATGTTAATCTCTGTATGAGCTGTCGTCTCACTCGTAGGTCCTGATTCTTCTTGCTCTGAAGGACACTGATTGGTCCAGACCGCTTGCTGGGCTGAGCACAGTTGCTGTAGGCTGAAGCTTGAATAGACGGATCTGCCTGATTACCAACACTGAATTGGACAGATCCAGCTACTTGCCACAAATCAACAACTTTGTCGTCTGCTCTACTACTACTACTACTAATAATAATAATAACTTTATTTATATAGTACCTTTAGAAACAAATGTTTACAAAGTGCTTTAACAGATAGAACCCAGTACTCTGTGTACAATAAAAACCACAATCAGGTCAAACAGAGACCAAAAGAGTCAGACTATATGCTTCTCCTTTACTCTCATTGCCATGGTAGGATTTACTTTCTGCCTTAGCCTGCTTGATCCCGTCTTAGGCTGTCCAAGGTGCACTCCTCACACATCATGAATTCTGATCATAAATATCAATCAGATTGGGGCGTGCCTAATCCTCTTCTGAGATGATAAAATTATTCTTAGGATAATCAGGTAAAAAAGTCTTTAGGACCACAGGATAACCGTGCCTTTGCTGACTGATACTCAAGTTGATAAGTTGATTTGTACTGTCCTCGCTTTAGACGGAGTGCAGGAGTGTGCCTGCTATTTTTTGATAATTAAAAACAATGAAATGCTTAGTACTGAGTGTTAATATCTTCCCTTTTGTTGCTGTGGTGTCAAATAGACATAACTGTAATTTGTTTTTTTTTTCCAATAATATAAATATTCTGAAATAACTGAAATGAATACATTTAAAATCTGCTATTCAACCTAAAGGTTTCAAATAAATATTCTTGTAGACAAAGTATGTTACTGTTCGTGGTTCTGGTTGCAAAAACAATTTATTGAGCATAGCTTGTTTGTTTTTTTTTTGTTTTTTTTTCTTGTAAATCAAAATGAACTATGCTAATATAAACACTACTGTTATTCCCTATCTCATTGTTATTTTTAAAAGCTTGATATATTATCCAGCTTGGGATTCCTTTAAGCCTTAAAACACAGGAAAAAAAAAAAACTTCTTGGGATGTCCTGACAGAAAAGGGGTCAACCACATCACAGTTCTCTTGTCTACACACACATTTACACACAACGTCTTCACTGAAGCCTCCACAACAGCAGGACCCACACATGACCACCATTAGGAAAATCAATGTGACACTCTGGCAGGCTGGGAACAAGCCTGAAGCCCCTGAACGGCCTGGAACTGAGTCATGCTGTCTCTCTCATACACACAGAAGGAGTAACAGGATGAGACAGAGAGATGGAAGAGGAGAGAAATGTACGTGATGTTGGAGAACAGTGCTTACAGGGAGATCAAGATGTTGGCTGACTGGCAGGGTGGTCACCTTGAAAATGTACAAAAATTATTCAGTACGCACGGTGCCAGGATTTCAATTTTGGATGAACCTGTTAACATCAGAAGTTATGATCTGTTTCTCCATCTTATAGCTTACTTAGATACTTTTCTAAAGACCTGAAAGAAAATGTTTCAAAGAGATACAGAGACAGCATTATGATCATCTGCAGACAAGTCATGAGTTGGATATTGATTCATTAGTTGATGGAGTTTAGGCATGTTGCTCATACTCGCGAACAGAAAAAATATTATGCTATTATGCTATGATTCGGGGGCATTTATCACTTTTAAGGAAAGTGTTATCTAACCTTTGGGAAATTCCCCTCTTTTTTAAAACATAAAAGAAGTATTATTTGTTTTTATAGCTTAAAGGAAGAAAGGAGAGACAGTCAATGGGCAAGCTACACTGACAGAAAAAAACGTTCTCTGTCGAATAGAAACAGTATTTCATGCTCTAAAGTCATTTTTAATGTAAACATAGCAGGAAGAGTTATTCACCTTTACCTGCCATCTTTCCTACATTGTTTTGTCAGTCTTTGTAGTGTCAATAAGAAATGTTGTTCATGTTTTGAGACTATTCATCACTTTCGCTCTTGGCAGAAGCAGCATCGGTCATGTGGATGAAGGAAAGGTAATAAAACCTTGAATGACTGTTTTATTTTTACCCGGGGGAAAGTTGAGTTCCTGTTCTTCACAACATCTATTAACCCCAAGGGATCCATCTGCTGCTCAGCACAGTGACATGACATGCGTGCCATCTTCCTCACAAGTTATAAGCTTGGACAGAGTAGAATCATCTGATTTGACAGGTCATACAATAACTACACATGACAGTAGTATAATTAAGATTTAATGATTGTATTTAAGAGAAAAACTTTATATTTGTATTTTATTTTTACCATTCAAATACCAACTCTCTATTAATAAAGTAAGTGACTAAATTCACATTCCTGATAAGGCAGCAAATCAAAGCAAAATCACAAAATGCTCACACAAGATAACAGAGTTAATCTCAGCTATATAATAGCTTTCATGTTAACACTGAAGTCTCCAGGATACAGCATATTGACTTTAGACAGTTAAATGCTAAACTCTCAAGCTAAGGTCTGTAAATAACACATCAGCAACTAACTACCAAAAAAACCCTGGTAACATCAAAGGCAAAAATATCTTTCTTCAGCTCCGATGCAGATATCTGAGCTTCAGGTAGAAGCGAATACAGAACATTGTTTAAACAATAAACATTGTTTATTTAATCAATAAGATGTTCATTGTATGGCTCATCAAATATACTAGAACAGGGGTAAAACAATAGGGGGCCTGGGAGCACTTGGTAGCGCTAAGGGTGCCTCTGAGGAGACTGCAGGGACATTCTAAAAACAGCCTAATTTACCACCACAGAGCTTCAAATAAATTGCCATTACTTTAATTTTAATTTTTACATTTTGCAGATAAATCTGACCTGTGTGGTCTCAAAGTTTACACTGATGTGCTGATGCCACACCTTTATGACCACTGGTGCCAGTGAGAGCCCTACTGTGTCACTTGTACGGCTGTCACTTTATATCCGATGCTCAAATATCCGTTCATACTTGGGGGTAAAAATCTGTACCGTAAATCTACATTCAAATATAAAACAGTAGAGTGCAGAAGCACATTAGGAGGCCTGGAGCAGTGAACCAGTCAATCCAATAGAGAGTGCTCCCAGAAAAACCCGACCATCCATTGCTCCTTCGAACTCAACAACAGGAAGTACACCTCATGAAGATGAAGGAAAGGCAAAGCCACATAGAGGACAATAACAACACTGAAACAGCTGAGGAGTGCCACATGGAAGCACTCTGGGCTCCACAGTGCCAATGGAAAATTAAAAACAAGAACGGGCTGTGTGTCGATTAGGTGCAAAGCAGCTGGCCCACTCCTCATCCATGACAAATCCTTAACCCATTTGTTGGCCTTCCAACCACCACAGTCCAGCTAGCGCTCATTAAGTGCTCAGCCCTGTGCATCCGCCTCCTGTTCAACAGCACCCCTGCCATAGGCACAGCAAAAGGCCTTCAGACAAGAAGACAGACAGACAAGATTCTTATTAAGGACATGCAGCCCACTGGTGTGTAGAGGTTAGGAGTAAAATTATGCAATGGAAATCTTGAAAAACTGTTCAAATATTATTTTTGAGAAAAAGAGACAGCCCTCATCACTTGTACAAAATAAAATTACAAAAATGTGACCTATCAGTTAATTTTAACGTATAAATAAATTATCATCATATCCTCGATAGCTTTCAGGTTCAGAAAGTTTGGTGACCACTAAACTCAAAACTATTGTCTTACATCTAGGATCACATCAGACTTTGCTTTAATGGTATTGTTTACGGTGATTTCAATAAATGAATCTAGCTGAGATCCAGGCCAGCCAAAGCCATTTATTGAGAGCCAACAATAACTAACAACGCAATATGCAGAGACAAATCTCTGCATATTGTTTTCCATCAGAGAACCACTTTGTTTGGCACTTTTCCACAAAACAACTTAAGACTGTTCTCCACCTGCAGCTCGCTGATAAGCTTTTGTGCTTTATAATGTATTAATTAACCGAAAGGTTACAATAAGACTGAATGTTTTATACTGACATTTCCTTTCCTCCCAGTTTGAGATAAATTCAAGTAGTCTTGGCAAAGCAAGAAGGAAGAGTCTCCAAACAAAGCAAAAATGCCAACTGTTAAATAGGTTTCATCTGACATTGTACGCAAACATAAGTGAAAGGGAGATACTACCTGTGAAAGGTAAGACTAAAGTGATTTAACTACTTAACTTTATATACCCAACTATGATCCAAAGCAACACAGGCAGGAGTGGCAATATTTCCTGAAACACAGGAAATCACTTATTAGTGAAGAACTTTCTTCTGCTGAGGTGTTTTGCACCTAGATACTTAAGGGTTAATACAGTAAATGTGATAAGCCGGCAAATGTTCTCAACCTAAAAGAACCCAAACAAACCAACTTTAATTCAGTGCTGTCATCAATCCAAAGATGTTGATCACAAACAAGTAAAGCTGTAAGCCAGAAGACTCTATGCCTCCATTTGGCTAGCCATATAGTTGGGGGTCTGCAGGGCTGAGTAATATGTGACACTTCAGGTCATGAAAAACTGGTCCAACAAAGCAAAAAATAACTTTACTCAAGCAGTAAAGATCATGCCTAGTGTATTTAAAAAAGGTGGAGTTTAATTAATCCCCCTTCTCTGCTGATCACAAATCAGCATTTTTCATTTTCTGCCCCTGGTTTTACCTTTTTTCTCAGCCAAACAACATAAACAAGGGTGTAAAATGGATTACTTTTTTTTAACCAACAGGACTTTCAACAAAGTCTGGAATTGCTTCTTATGGCTATTTGAACAAATCAGGATCATTTTTCTTCCTGATGAGGCCAGTATGACATGAGTCTGTTGTGGAGTTACCAGAGTGTTTAATTCCCATCCACAGTGAAAATATAAGACATGTCCTGCTAAACTCAATGCACTGTGCTGATGTGCTTGGAGTTTATGTCACCTAGAAGCTAGAAGTACTCTAAAGGCACAAATCCACGCCAAGACATTTCGAACACTGTCTGGCAAGTTACTGACAAAAATGTGGAAAACCACTTAATCTCGCTGTGTTAAGAAATCCTTTTAAAAGTTCCAGGATGTGCATCAGGATTTTGATTACCAGCAAAGTCTTATAACTTCTTCCTTGTGCCATGACTCTAACATTCTCGGAAAATTTCATCAAAATGGGTCCGTCTGTTTTTGCTTTATCCTCTTCAAAAACTAACAAACAAACACAGAAACTATCAAATACCAACAAAATCATAACTTCCATGGGGTCTGTTTAATTCACTCCATATTCATATTTCTCTCCTCACCCGGTGACAGGTAGACTGACTAATGACACAAAGATTCACAGCAGTCAAACAAGTTTACAGACAGAGAAAAGGCAGCCCTATAAGTGGTAAGCAGGGTGGATAATATTCTCAGCGTCCTCCTCCCTGACTCCCCAGGCTCTGTTTATCTAACACAGAGGGGAGATGTTTACATTGGCCTGGTTAAACACAGACAGGCCCAATAGCTTTTGTTAATAATAAATAACCTAAACAGCCCGCCGGGATGCCCGTGCTGGAGCGCAGAGTTGGCACACGTGGACCACCATTGTTCTCCTGCATGTGTGGAGGAGATGTTTACCACCCTACAGAGCAGAGATTCAGCAGTTTACAGAGATGGAAAACAAATCCATAAGAATCAGTGGAATTCAAACTTAGAGGAATGCTGTCCCAGTTTGTTTGTGATGTGGTTTGTTTTCATTAGATCCACTGATGATTTGATGTGAGCAGTATTAATCCCCCTTAGGCCCCTCCTACCCTCCTACTGTACGGGTTGGTGGATTCCCTTGGAAGGAGAAGAGTTCAAAAAAGGGGAAAATATATATATTTTATGATGGCAGTCGCAGGGAGCACTGGAACCATGTTCAGGAGGGGGCAGAGATAGATCTTGGACAGTGTGGGAGAACTGCAAAATAAGAGCATGGCCTTGGGAACCAGTGTGTGTGTGTGTGTGTGTGTGTGTGTGTGTGTGGGAGAGAAACGATACACCGCTGGACTGCCGGAAAAGGAAACCCAGCCAGAAGGCCGGCAGATCGATTCCTCCCCCGAGCCTCACAACAAACACCCCCCTCTCTCTCCCTGCATAGCTCACCTCTGCTGCAGCCTGATATCGTCCCATCAGCACTCTATCTCTATCACTCACTCTATTACACCCACCCTCCCCCTCTCTCTCTTTGTCTGCATGCTATAGCACTTTATTACACAGACGGGCCTCAGCTGCAGGACATCTCAAGAATCAGACAAATTTACAACGGAGTTTGGTTCACACAATAACTCATTATTATGGCTAAAAAAGGAGGGAATATTAAGCCTAATGCCCCAGATCTGTCATCTCCTCGAATGCTATTCTGTGAACAAAGATGTGGACACGGCGATTAAAGAGAGAACAACAAGAAGAGCCCCTCCTTTGCGACTGTGGTGAGGGGAAGAAAATCAGCAGCTGAGAGAAGCATCTTATAATTAAAAATATCTCAGTGAGAGGAAACCGCGCTGAGACACACACTTTATCAAACAGTTCCATCCCTCGACAGATGGACACGAAGTTACTTTCAACACATCTGTAATCTCATGAGCTCCAAATCGCACTCTCTGAAACCAAACTCCACATGGGATATATTTTTAACCACACACACAGTTCAGTGATGAAGAGGATGACACTTCCTCTATAATTCCTGATAGGTCTGTTACTACGAATGGAACTGGTATCCATAAGGCAGTATATCTTTGTCCTTGTGTGTGCTACACAATCAACGTTACTAAACATTATGTATTAACCTTTTCAAAATCACTCCTTTAAATTAGGGATGCTCACAATTAGCTGTCTTACAGGTCACATATTTGACTCCACTTCAACAAGTTTACACTGGTCCCAGAAGTCCCCAGATAATAGTTTTGAAGTTTCTTGCCTGACAATCTACTCAGATGTTGGATGTTGGCTATAAACCCCTCTGTTTCAGCTCTACTTACAGTCCCTTTACACAACAATCAAAATGGCCAAAAATGGAGAGTTTTGATCGCATTTGCGCCTTCCGTTTACACGAGAACGGTGCCAAGAGTGCCTGAATCTGCAAACTTTTGAAAGCAGGGAAAAAGTTTTGAAAACATTTCATTATTATCTCAGTGTAAACAGGAATTGCCGTTGTCAAGGAAAAAGAGGACGTGCGGCGCATGCACAGTACTCTTTCAGATAAAGGTAGCATGTGCACCTAGGAACAACGACGACAACCACTGTGGCCGACTACCGAGCAACACATGTACTGCTAACTGTGCTTTGTTATTGCTCCTCCAACAAAATGTGGACTTGTTGCATCAATACTCTGACCAGCAGAGATGCCTGTTATAACATTACAAACTTACATCGGCAACTACTGGTCTGGCATGCATGCTACCCGGTTTTCAGTCGTTCTCGCAGATCCGTGTGAATGCCCATCGTTATCACACTGTCTACCTGTGAACGTGCAGTGTTTTTAAAAACGCAAAGGAAAAACCTTTACGTTTCTGTTGACAATGTTGCAAACGGGCCCTTAGGGCAGGCTGTTTAAGTACATTGTGCCTAACCACACACTTCTCAAGAAGTGGATGTGGTTCAGGCTTTCCTGTACTTTGCTCTAATGTTTACTCTGGCCTCACAGACATGCCTAGACCAAGGGAGAACCTCCAGGCTGAAAAAGGAGTCTCATGTTCAAGTGTCAAAAGCTGTAGTTCCTTGATCATCCACTTAAGGTTGGCTGCAGGAACCCTGGAGATATCATGATTGTGTGTGGAGAAACAGACAGTTTTTACAGTCTAAATTAACAGTCTGGTTAAAAAATGGTTTTAGCCCCATTTTTATTTTAGAGAGGATTTCTAGAAAGTAAGGGACATGACTAACATGGCTACATGTCTGCGCAGAGTTGCTATTGGTCAGATGACCTTAAACTTCACCTCAACACAGCCTCTATGTCTGTTAGGTTGAGATAAATTCAGATGAGATGACAAGTACAGTATGGCTACATCCAATATGACACATCAACAGGGTTCAAAGCCTCCTTTGTTCCTTCCACTAGAGCCAGCTGTGGGTCAAACAAACACCTGGCTTGGGGGCTAAAGGGCAGTGGCATATCCCCCAATGACACCATTAGGGCAATTTAAAAAAATAGACAGTTTGAGCACCTCTTATCAAAAGAGCAGAGAAAGCAAAAAAGGACAGAAGATGTTTTTCTCATGTGAGGAGTTGGGGCGGGGCTGTGGACAGGCTCTACAAACATTTTTTTAATAAAAAACGTTAAAAAGTGCAGTCTGCATAATTTGGGATCATCAATTGGATTTCAGTTGGATTAAAAAGTAGTTGACCCTGGATTGAAAGAGGTCAGTGTTTTCCTTAACTTGAGTTCATATTTTCAGTTTTTATGACTGCTAGAGTATTTTCACAACTGCTAATGTTTAAATAATCTTCTAGTTTTCACATACTGAGTACCCCTAATCCAGCGGTCTTCTCTACCAAAGATTCTCTGTTGGAGCTCCTGTCACTCTAAGGCCCTCTTCTCCATGTGGGCCCAGCTTGTTCTGATAGGTTAACCGGTCTAATGTGTGGTAATTGGTCAGTTTAGAGCTGCATCATGTTTACAGCGACATTTTAGGTTACTCATGTTAGGGTTGGGTATCTTTTGGTTATATTTCTAGTGTGGTTCCAGTGTGTAAAGGCTCCTATATCAATACTATTACGAGAAAAAAGAGCATCAATAATGGTTCCTCTCGTCAAGGCCCATGTGATAATGCTTTTGTTGCATGTGATGACCATTTCTTAAGCTGAAGGGCGGAACAAGACAGCTGACTGAGCAGAGTAAACAAACAAAGTTCAGCACCTTTGGCCTTGACATTTGGCTAGAAGTACCTAAATAAAGCACTTAAACTGAGTTGAGATTCTGTCGGCTGGATACTGGATGTTTTGGTATGAGAACCATATTGATACCAGATTTCAGTACCTTTCACGAAAAACCATTTGACCAAAGCGATGTGTAACCACATTCAGCACAGGTACAGTACAGAAAACCCATTTTCTTATATTTTCGCACAACCAACCTATGAAATGTGGAGCAAGACAACCATTCACCACCTCTAAACTATGCAGTCAGATGGCCTATTCAGAATTGGGCTTGTTGTGACATCACAGTAATCTACTACATAAAACCTGTCCATCATCTGGAATCTTTACCAATATTTCTCATCCCACAGCCATAGCGTATATTTTCTTGTGCTGGCATAGAGAGGGTGGGATCAGAAGAGGCACTTGTTGGCTTAAAAACAGGCATGAAAACAGAGCCCTCTGTGAAAGGCTGTTTAGAGCAGGTTTGTACAACAACTTTCACTGGGGATTTAATCCAATTATATTTTGACCAAAGCACAGCAGAGATATTTGATTTAGGCCACAGAAGACAGTGTTAGCTGTGTACAAATGCTAACACATGTCTCCTTTAATCTAGAAGGAAGACAGCCTATAGCGGTAGCACTGCTTAAAATCATTCACCTTGGAACATCCCTAGTTTGAAGACATTTTCCTCTGAATCTGACAAACCTTGTTACACCAATTTGATTGCTAAATATGGTGCTTATGACAATAAAAAAGTAAAGTGAGTACACATTTATTTGCCAATTGGAAAGGTCAAGTAAGACACCAAGAAAACAGTGGATAGTGGAAAGCAGTAAGGAGATTAAGCATTTCAGAATAAATATATTACCAGGAAATCACTGTATAGAATTATGTTCCCATGAGCAACAAGCCCATTGTATCCAGAAAGTGATGAATTGAAGGGATGAAAAATCAGTTATTCAAAAGAGCAATGGGAGAAAACCATTCATATTCCTTTGTTACTGTCTCTCCTCTGCCCTTTCTTTACATACAGTATGAAGATAAGGAAGTAGGGGGAGGTGGAGCAACAGCCTGATCTGGAAGGGCTCACCCTGCTAGTGCTGGTCCTGATCAGCACTTTTTGAGAGCAGTACTAATGGGCTACACGTTTTGTGTAGCATTGTATCTCACTGTTTATATAATTATAAATGTATTCGTGTATCACACTATATGTCAGAGTGGTGATAAGACGTCAAGAGATAAAACATCTGATATTATCTTTATCGTCGCTCATCCATCTTCTTTTGTATCTCAAGTGTTGTTCATAGTGCTGTTTCAAGAGATGTTATTTACAATCCTGTGAAGTTTCACTTTCATTGTGAATATTGTGGAGGCAGCTTTTGGGGTAGATGGGGTAACAAGTCAGCCCCCTCTCTACCATATGTGGTGTTAGTGTTAGCCTGGTATTTAAGGTGAGAGGGAAGCAGAGCCAGTGGAGGAGCACACACCACATGTATTTACATTTCTGACAATGTGTATGTGGGATTTGTGCTGTGTCACTTTCTTGCGCTCCTGAAAAAACCTGTTCTAGTGTGAACTATCACAAATATCACAGCATCTATAATCAATACGAATGTCTTTAGGTGACAGCTACGTTTCATTATTTTGGTTTAGTTGAAACATGCTGTGTAAAGGGCTTTACTGTGTTTTGCCATATTTTGTCATTTTATATCAGGGGTTATCCTCGTCATGGAAAATGTACGAAAAAGCCTGAGTGACATCAGTGATTTGGTTACTAGAAGAGGCTTCTTCCAATTCTTTTTGCGGTCTAAAATTGAAGACCCAAAGACTGTAAAAAATCGGACAAAGCCATGTGACATCAGCTGTTTGACTATCAAAAAAGCTTTATGAACACTGCTGATGCATTGTAATGGATGCCGCCACATTATACATCTCATTTCAACAAAACCTTAGCTCAACCTACTCACAGACACAGAGGCCATGTTTAGGTGGGATTTAAGGTCGTCTGATCAATAGCGACTCCAAGTGGACATGCAACATGTCAATCATGTCCCTAATTCCAAAAATGGGAATCTTAAAAAAGAGGGTATGATTTGATGGAAAAAAAATCCCCCCATACAAGCGAGAGCATGTGGATGTGTTATACATTTAGACTAATCCCGTTCTTTGAACCTGGTTTTAAATATGTTCATTTATGACACAAAAATGTCAGTTTCGAGGTGTCAGGTTTCTGCAGCCAACCTCAAGTGGACACTCAGGGTATTGCAGGTTTTGATACTTCCGTATGGGTCTCCATTTTTAACCCTGGAGGTTGCCGCATGTGAAAACATAGACATTAGCATCGTAAATAGTAAATGGACTAAAGCTTATTTAACGCTTTTCTAGTCACGTTGACTACTTAAATTAGCTTTCACACTGCAGATTACATCGACTCATTCACACCCTTTTATTCTCACATTTCCACACTGATGGTTTAGAGTTTCTCTGTATGAAGTCTCTCAGTATTACCTAACACGTTCACTTCTTTCATACCCATTTACATGCCACTGACACAGCAATGGGTGCAGCTTGAGTTTAGGCATCAAATGGCTATTTGACAACCAGAGCTGGGCTCCAACCTGCAAGCTTTAGATTACCTGCTGAGCGCACTATCAGACTGACACACATAAATGCAGAGTTGTTGACAATATGGCACTGAGCAGCACTGAACTGTGAACCAATCAGAAAAGACTGGGCTCATGTGTGGAGGGAGCTTTAAAGGAGCAGAAGTATAAAACACTATCAGGGGTTGTCTGTATATAAAACATGAAGGTTTATTGAATAATGGAGATTGTGAACATACCCTAGCAATCATCAAAAATGATCCTACGAACCTGTTTCAAGGTAAAATCTGACCTACTTTATTCCAGATTTACAATCCTTATATCCCAACTGATGTATAGACTACTCGTACTGATCAACGTGTTCTGGTTTGTGTGTGTGTTTTGGTGAGTGAAGGGGTCTACATTAGGTTGGGGCAGCTGTGAGGTCACAGCTCCCTCTCTCCATCTCTCCGGGTTTGGCACGGCTTGGCTCCTATTCTTGCCGTGTCAGCTCACAGCATTAATGCTCCCCTCAGAGTTTGTAAAGCAGCGTACTAACGAGCAGACAGCCAGAAAGTCTTCCCCTTGTTTTGGACTTTATGCAGGCCCCTTTTTGTTTGCAGCTGCCCTGTTGACAGCTGGATAATGCATTTTGGAATTCAAATCCCGTGCGCAATGCAAGCCGGGGCCGTTTGGAAACAACTTAAAGAAAACCGAATAGAGTTTACAGAGAAGGACAGAGAAGAAAACACGCTTTGTGTCACTTAGAAATTCACTCACCAGTGGCCGAAACCCCCTGCATCTTGCACAGATTTCTCCTCCTCTGCCCCGGTCTTTCTCTGCTGATTCCGTCCTTTCCGCGGAGGAAACTGGCAACAACGCCGGCGAGTATACTCCACTACTTCTTCACAGCCTCCTCTCTTCCTGTCGGCCGATAGAGACAAATAACAACCCGCTAGAGAAACTTCATGGCGGGCTCACGGTAACAGTTTTATAGTTTTCATTATGCTGAGCAGAATTAGTCCACTGTAGTCGGTCATGTAGTCCTCCTCTCTCCTCCCTCTTCACAAACTCTTTCCTCTCTGTCTGAGCCGCCGCTGGAAAAAAAAAAAAGAAAGCGCGCGCTCCTGATGTGAGGCGCGCACACGAGAACTCCATTCATTGAGCATTGATGATACAGACACATTAAAATCGATAAGGACCCCTGCTTAAGTTTTTGTCATGATTCATACCTCACATGATATTCTTAATCGTCCAAAAAGTTTACAAGTTCTGCAACAAATTATAACGAAGGATAAACCTGAAGAATCCTACAGATGCTCATACCTCTGCCAAGGGATTTCCAACAATTTCGGAAGAGTTATTGTCAGAAATGTGGGAAAAACGCCCTATTCCACACTGCTAAGAAGTCCTTTAAAAATATCTTGATCCACATTCACCAAAATCTAATGTCTTTTCCCTTGTGTCATGACCAACTTTCCCTGAAAAGTTGTGGAAATCTATTGAGAGATTATTGACTTATTAGCAAAATGTGGAAAACTGCCCTATCTCGTACTGTTTTTAGTACATTCTTGGATCCGTACCTGGATTTGAACCATCCAAAACGTTATCACTTCTTTCTTGTGCCATGACTAACATTCCCTGAAAATTCCATCTTCATCTATTTGTCTGTTTTGAGTTTTACTGTTCTCAAACTAGCAAACAAACAAACAAGCAAACAAAGTATAAACACGGTCAAAAACATAACCTCCTTCGCAGAGATAATAATTCTAAAGATCATCAGATTTATTCAATTAATGAATTGCGTAAGCGGTGACCAACCCTGCCCAACCCATTGATTCAGTAATGCTGTCTACCACATGGATTTAGCTAGCTAAAGCAACATTTGAATTAAAGCTATCAACATCCACTCTTTGGTTCTTTGGTAGGCTCAATTTTCATTTGTAAAAAGACTGACTCGTTGAAAACTTTAAAGGCCAAACAACAATTTACTATTCTTAAAAAAAAAAAATCCATAATCAAAAATTTTTCAGACCTACGTTACTCAGTGTTTTGTTTTTGTTTCACAAAATTTCTAGAGAGAAGCAGTCATGGTATCTGGCTAAATAAATGCATGTTCATGATAAAACTGCCAACCAAGTTTTTCCAGTTAAAATAATGGTACAATCAATCTGTGTGACAACCAACCTCAGTCTCCTAAACACAAGATGGATGACTCTTCAAACACACATTGACCTGAAAACATTTTTTTTCCAGTTGTCTTAGTGCCCACTTAATCAGTAGACTAGCATGGAACACATACAACACATCTGTTTGTTTGTTTGTTTTTAACAAAACAACAAAAGTATACAGTATAGGGCAGTTATTTTTTAATGTCAGTAGAGTGGTGCATGTATTTTTGTAGGCCAATGCAGAAGTTAGCATCATACTGGTTCCCTCGACTGCAAGCCCACTAAAAGCATAGGATATGTTTTGGAGCATTGCTGATATTAAGCTCAGTGGAGAACAAAAAATGATCAATCTTACATGTTCTGCTCTTTGTGAGAATCTGAACAAAATAACCAGCTTTTAAAATGTCTTAAGCTGAAACTTAATCGAAGCGAGTAAAAAGCTATTATTAAGCTACTAAAGAACTACAACTTGACAGTTCAGCTTAAGAGCAACTACAATATTTTCAATGTATAACGTTATGTTGTGACCACTTGTTTAAGAATATCCTTGTAATCCAATAACCTGCTTAAGTAGGTGTCCTTGGTTGTGGCAATAGCATATTATCTATTCAAAAATGTTCAGAAACGCCAGGTCAGGTCCCTGGCCATTTTTGTAGTCCTTGTTAGCAGTTTGTTAGCAACCGTCGTTTAAACACACAACAGTTTAAGATTCAAAATCAGATGCATTTTGTTATTTCCCATCAAACACTAAAATCTCTTGGTGTGTGTTTATCACGAACCCTTCTTCAAACGTTTATCCAAATTTGGTATTCTACATACCATATAGTTTTGGTCTTGGAAACCAGGAAGTGCTGCATGCTAACTCACTTCTGCGGTTTTGGACTTATTCCCGCACCACTCTATATGCTGGCAGTTAGAAGCTATGCTATATTAAAAAATAAAGAGAGCTAAATTATTTTAGAAACAGCTAGCAAGCAACTTCATGAGGCTTTCATAAATGGAACTCTGTTTTCCAGAGCCATAAAGAAATCCAAAATATTGTGCTAAAGTTAAATTAGTGATACTATAAAATACTTTTTTGCGGACATTGGTCTATATTTCAGACTCTAAGAGGATGACAGCTGGAATGTGAAGAGTCAGTTAGTAATTTGATCAGTAAACGGTGGTCTATAGGTAAGCTGAAATAACCACAGAGTGGCAGTTTGCTCTGATACATCAAATTTGGATAGATTTAAAGATATTAGTGAAAATGTTCTTTATACACTTTTTGAATTTTGAATTAGCACACACTATTTAACAGATATATATCAAATATCAAATATTTATACTTTGACACTGTGTCCTAATGACTATCAAATCTTAAAAAGTGTATTTTTTTTTTAAACTTAAAGTTTTTAAAAAGTGAAAAAAAAGGCAGTTAATTTTAAAACCTTTGTGGACGTCCTGTTTCTGATGAGGTGTCAGGTATTAAATCAGCACTGTTTTAGTTTAAGCTTTCCTTTCAACACTGAATATCCTGACACTAAACTTGGCATTGTTATCAAAGTCAGAAATTTGGTATGATGACAATTCTAGTTGATGGGCAGCTTTAAGCGGTGTAGGTTATAATTTTCTTTTTAACTCAGAACTCAGATTGTGTTCTGCAGTGAAGCAAGCTTAATACACAAGTTACACAAGTAAGTTTCATTAGTTGTTCTCTACTTGTGCTATTTTCCTTTTTCTTACTTAAATGACTGTTCTAATTTTACCATAAAACATATCCCAGTTTTGTGATAGCAGCCTTAATTGGTAAACTTGGAGAGGGTTAAAATCACTTGAAAAGGAGGAAAATATCAAAACTAAATGGATTTGTGTTTATTTATAATTGGGTTTTATTGTGTTCATATAGAAATGGAAAGCTAACCGTTACTTTTTTTGCTTTTTCGTCAGTCTTAATATTACTATTTTTAAGTGTCATTGCTCTCAGCACTGCTGGTTCACTGCTAGCTTGCTGAATGTCTTCTCACACCCTCCTTGAGGAAATATCCTACCAACAAAACTCTTTTAAACACACACTTCCTTATGATTGCACAGTGTTGATTGTTTGTGATGGAATTTTATTCATGTTGAGATAAACATAATAAGGCGTAACTGTCCCATGTTACCCATGTCCAACTGGCGAATGAGCCTCAATAGTAATCAGTTATCAGTTTAGTTCTGTCTTGTATATCACAGCTTGCCTTTTAAACATATTAAGCTCGATTTTCTTTTGTTTCTGCATCCACTTTACACTGGATTATATTTTTTCATTGAAGTTGCACATTCAGCCATGACGTGCCCCTCGGCCCATGACATGAATAGTCACGTGCAGTCATGAAAGGATGATTTCTATTTAAAGGCATATCTGCTCTGAAAACTCCACAGCTGCCCGTTGGTGTGGAAAAAAAGAGACTAACAGGAGGCACAGTGCGTCTGTCCCCATGTCAGTGCTCAGACTGCTCCTGATCTCTCCATTGATTGTCCTTAAGTCTTCAGTCAGCTGCAGTCAGCTGCCACTGAGGATCATTGTACACAGCAATAAGAAACTGACAGACTGGGAAAACAAGTCCTGGATTTGAGGATTGTTTTAGTCATTACATTCAGCTTCTTTTGTTTGTTTGTGGACTGTTCATCCAAAATTCAGTCTGATGTTATATTACCCTTTGTATGTAGTCTTTGTGCACTGAAGGTTGACTGGGTGAACTTTCACTTTCCATGTCTCTGATACTGGGAAACATCATTTACTGAAAGCTCCTGTGAGCTAATTATAAAATAATAGAAAATGTAAACTCCTTCCTCTTTATAACCCATAAAAAGCAAACAAGAATTAGCACAAAGGCTGACATTTTTGTTGCATGGTTGTTTTTGATAGTCTAAAAATGCTGTTTGTGGGTAGGTGTGAGACAAGTTGAATGCTGTTGTAACAAATTTTCTTTATGACTCCAATGGCAAGGAATGCACAACTCAACTCAACACATGGGGAAAATAGTGCCAAAATCCCCTCTTGTCCTAGAATAAATAAGCTTATGACTTTTCAGTGAAACAAAGTTGAGGAACTGGTCTTCTTGGGGATGTCCTAAATTTGGAAAGGTACCAGGGCTGACACGAAATAATGTTGCCACTCTTTGGGGCACCAGCCTCATGTTGCAGGGGATTTTGGTCCTTTTTCTTGAGGGCACTACCCTCATGATTGGCTGTCTTGCTCATTCCATTAATGCACATTTTTTACAAGTTTTGCGTCATTGTAAAGGTGACTTATCAGGCTTTCCAGCAATAAAATACAATAAAAATGGCATTGTTAAAGGGGAGACATAATTGACTGAATTTGCATTTTTAAACTTTTTTTGAGGAGTATCAATAAAAGGTAGTATAGCTCATGCTTTGTTGCATTTATCATTTACTTAAAGCTTATGTGGAGAGTTTTTAACTGGTCATGAAATAGGCTAAAATTGGCACTGTTGCCTTTTAGCTACTAAGAAAAGCAAACAAGAACAGAAGCACAAAGACTGCTAGTTTATGCATAATTGTTTTAATGACTGAAACTGCTCTTAGGGGGGTAGGTGTCAGCTAAACTGAATGATTTCAAGAAATGATAATATATAAGTCTTTGAATTTAAAGTTTAATGTTTTTTTTATCATCATGAAAAGATACTCCATACTTACATGCTGAGGAAAATTCATCACAAAGACAAGTCAACTGTCCCATCTACGGAGGGTACTAAAATCAGTCTTCCTTGCAGGAGCTTTAAAGCTTTTATCATCTGATGTCGCTTGTTACTTACCATGTTAGCATTAAGATAAGACCTTATCTTGACTGGGGGAACTTAACAACAGCCCCTTACAAGCTCTGACTTATCCTACTAAAACATTACGTTGTCACACACTATTGTACAAATAAATTCTAATGTCACATGACAAAGATTGTATTTAGCTGAGTAAGCACCTTTGAGAAAGTTTTTAAGTTGTTTGCCTGTCTGTCTGGATTTTCTTAGCCATTGAGAAAAGGCAGTATCTCAAGAATGCTTTGAGGGATTATCTCCAAACTTCTCACAAATGTCCACTCTGACTAAAGGATGAATTCTTTATATTTAAGATATCATAGGTCAAAGGTCTAGGCCATTGTCTCCCAAAGTTCATACCTTGCTCATGAACACAATATCTCAAGAACAGTTTTGGAGATTTCCTTCAAACTTTGCACAAATGTCCACTCAAAACTCATAAATAAAAGACTTTGATTTTGGAGGTCAAAGGTCAAGGTCACTGCCTTCCAGTAGTTATCCATTGCTTATGGATGCAATATCTCAAGAGAAGTTTTTAAGCGGTTTTCTTTCAACTTTGTGTAAATGTCAACTCTGACTCAATTGTAAATAGATTAGAATTTGGTGTCATACTTGAAGGTGAAGGTCATTGTCCCCCAATGTTCAACCCTTGTTTGTGATCAAAATATCTCAAAAACAGTCAAAGGTCATTTCTCTGAGTTTGATACAAATGTCCACTCTAACTAAAAGGAGGATGAATTCAGTTTTGAAGGTCAAGGGTCAGATCATTGCCTACCAGTGTTTAACTATTGGCAGGAATGTAATTTCTCAAAACTTTTGAAGGATTTTCTTCATGCTTTGTATAAATATCCTTTCAAACTTATAGATAAGTCATTTTATTTTGGCGATAAAGTTCAAAGGTCAAGATCATTATGGCCTTGTGTTCACATTGTCTTATGATCACAGTATCTTGGGTGCACTTTAGGGATACTCTTAATATTTTGCAAGAATGTCAACTCTGACTGGAGGATCCACGGGACAGATTTTGGAGGTCATTCGTCAAAAGTCAAGGTCATGGGGCCTCATGTTCAGCAATGGTTTGTAAATGAACTAGATAAAGCACTTGAGGGATTTTATTTTATTTTTAGAGATACCTTGGGACTTTTTGGATTTTCGTCATAGAAGAGAAAGAGTGGGTGGAGAAAAAGAGAAGAGGAAGTCACATGGCAAATGGGCCTCAGGTCCGACTCAAACCCTGGCTGCCTACAGTAAATGAGAGCCTCAATATTTGGTAAGAGCACTGTTGCAACTCACTTGACCATACCAGCACCCTCTTTGAGGAATTTTTTTTAATAAACTCTAGATAAATGTCAACTTTGAATCAAGAAAAAAACTTAATATAGTTTGATGGCACAAGGTCAAGGCCACTGTGACCTTCAATCTAGTGAGAAAACATTCACCTACTCAAATAAAGACAGAGATCTCTACCAATCATGCTACTACAACAACCACCTACTCAGTTTTTCCTCTTGGCCCATCACTGTGCTTGCTTTCAGAAAATTGTATATTTTTTGGAGGCATATTACTCTTAATTTTGTAATGATCATGATACACATTAAGGCTGAGGGAGATTTGATTGTAGATTTTTTAAATCTCTTTATAAGGGATAAACTGGTGAGAGGAGCTGTCATATATACTCCCTTGATTTTATCACTAATTTAAGCCAATCTTAAGGTGCGTGACTGTGTGATTGCATCCATCCTTTGCCCAGTCTGAGCGTGAATCTGTGAAGCCCCCTCCCCTCTATTTGAGACACGTGTCGACTCAGCCACGCACCATTAACCCCTTTTGTGGCTGCACGCTTTTCATCTTCCTCAGAACAGCACAGACGACAGCAGGGTCCCTGATGATAATGGCTCCCAGTGCTCACTGAAGGCCACCTCAGTGACCTGTTCTCCTGTCCAATAAACTACAGCTATAAATCATCTGAACCTTTAATCTGATCAGTCGTACATCCTTCAAAATAAAATAAAATAACTGTGACATGTGACTTTGATTTTGCAGATGTAAAACTATACAAAATGGGGGAGTCTGAAAATGTTGCTCGACACTCCTTGTCTTAGTGTAACAGAATAATTTGGTGCAGAGGCAGAGAGGCTGTGTGTTTTGCAGATGACTGAACTTGCGTTTTAAATAGACTAGGGGCCCTGGAGCCCCTGTTAGTGCCTCAGAGAGCATGGAGCTGCCTGTCAGGCCCGTCTGGGAGCATGCTGGCCCACAGAAAGCAGACCACCAAACAGCCCCCCGGGATACATCCTCTTCTCTGCTTCCCTGGGGCTCTTCCACTCATAAGAAGAGAAAAAACTGTGAAACAAGCATTCATGGAGGAGGAAGAAGGGGAAAAAAGGAAAGGAGGAGCTAAGTAAGGAAAGAAAATTTAAAAGTGAGCATCATACTGAAGTAAATGTGTGAGAGTTAACACGGGCGAGTGTAAGATGAGCTCCAGTTATATGACTAATCACTAGGGCTGGGAAAATTGGGCTGAAAAAACCATGTCTTAATCATTTTTAGATGAATTTAGATATTCACAAAATATGTTTTGATATTTTCCTTGTGCGAAAATAATAAATGGTTGCCCCAGCATTAAGATTGTACACTTTGAAAAAGTTTTATCAAATCCAAAAGGGGTTGATATCTATTTGATACTACAGCAACAAAACTGGAGGCCCAAGACATACAATATTTTGCAGTTTTTCATTTTTAATGTTAAAAAAATCACAGACAAACTCATGTGCACACATTAGCATTCCGAGGTTGTCCAAAATATTGAAGTTGTGATCAGCACGTGTTTCCAAATGATAAAATCTTCATTACATTTGGCTCCTTTAAGTCCATCCAAAACCTTGCCTCTGTATACCTTTCTAAGATCCCGCATATCAATACACCCTCCTGCACCCCCAGGGCTTCTTCTTCCATCCACCTCACTGTACTTTCCGCCTGCTTGGTCGCTATGGGATCCATCTTATGTTTTATTCACTGTTTATTTTATTTATCCTTTTGATATATTATTTATTTTTATTCTAACTTTGCTTGTATGGTTACCTTGACTGCTGAGAAAGATGCCTATAGATAAAATAATCATTAATTTATTAATACTTTAATGGTCTTTGGTATCAGAACACACATCGACTCATTGAGCGTTGTACTTCAAAACAAAAGAGGGAAAGAAATGTCTAAGTTGAACAAATATGTTAGAAAAGAGAGTGACGGTGTGTTCAACAGATTCCACCCCAAAGTCAGTCTAATGAGAATTACCAACAAGGCCATGTCCCTTTATAGACATGACCACACCTCCACATGAACAGCCCTGGAGTCTCCCAGCAAGTCACGCATACATGAGACGAATCTACTATGGATAGAACATACATAAGTGAGATATACAACAGCATAATATCATCATAGTACGTATTCTATATGCAGAAAATTCCTTTTTGAGCAGCCTCTGGTGTGCAGACCTTTTTCTCTTATTGCTGTAGCTTTTTCATCCAACACCCTGTACCTACATTTTTGGACATGCATGCATTTTCCCTTCATTTTCTTTACTGTGGGGCAAAAAAGACAGGGGATCACCTGGTGCTGTGCAGAGGACCAATCACAGGGCTGCAGTCACATTTACATTTTTGGTGAGGTGCATGTTGTGATGAGGTGTGGTGTCCGTTTAGGGCTCAACAGACTTAGAGCGTGGTTACAGCTTAGTTTTGATCCAGAAATAGACTGCAAGTTTACCTCAAATAAAATGTAACCTTTTTTTCTGCAGTCTTCATCTGTATTTCTATTCCCAAATGATTGAAAGTAGCAGATTCAGCCATCATGTACGATTTATTTCCCATCATTTTCCTATTAATATGGCTTTTTCAGTGTTTTTTTTTCATGTCTGTCAGATTAAAACTTACACTTCACATCTGTAAGAGCCCATATTATGCCTTTTTTGAGTTTCATATGCCCCTTTGTGTGTTCAACATTTCTCTCCGCTTGACAGAGTTCTTCTACCCACAAGACAAAAAGTCCTCAGCACTGGGACTCCTCCCCCTTGGCCCCCTGAATAGACCTACAAGGATGCCATCCTACCATTGTTTTGTTGGCAGTTTAAACCCATTAAATGGCAAGCTCAGTGCAGAACAGAGACTGTAGAATGACTGCAGAGTTGTTGAAAATATGGCAACAAGCAGCACTAAAATGCACCAATGTCCAGTGATTAATCCATATAGAAACTTAAAACTTAAAATATGGCATTTTCAAGCTTTTCTTTTTAAACAGAAAACTTATTGATGCCACCCCCTCCCTTTTGTCTTTTATTCACTTTTTTCTACTTCTTCTTTTCCATCTATTTGTCTTAATGTATGCTTTTATTGTAAATATGTCATGTGTGTCAGTGATTTTGCTGTTGTTGTTTTGTATATATACACTGGAATTAAGATTGTGGACCAAGCCCATGTAGGGAAGGGGGCCTTAATGGAGCAGAAACTCTTTTTTTTTTTAACATTATTGATTGTGAACATACCCTAGCAGTCATCAGAATCAAATATATCAACACAAGTTAAGGGAAAATATAGACTCTTCAAGTGAGAGAGCAAGCTTTTAGACCACAACATCAAGTACAACAGCATTTAGAACTGATCAGATTTAATAATGGATTTTGGTTTTGGTTTGCCACCCCAAGCTCTTTGAAGGCACCATTGGAGAGTGCCACAGGTGGTATTGAACAAGAATCAATATCATTACATATTTACCACTGATTTGAAATATCCATCCTAAATTAGATAAAATATGTAGAACTTTGGGACTTAATATTTCAAATAGATTATCTTCTGATCAACAAGCTACTGTCAGTGGTTGTAACAGGCCTTGTATTTTTCCCCAAACAGCATAAACTGCTTTGATAGTTAACATTGGTGTCTCAACTGATACCTCAGTTAGAAATATATCAGTCTTAACAACTCAATATATTTTCCAGCCCTTATTATCACTCAGGAAATGGTGCCAGTTCTCATCTTCACTTTTCTTTTCATGTTCAAATTAGAGCCTCACACTGATTGAATTAACACCTCATGTGTTGACGCAGACGATACCGTGGTAACCTGCTTTTTCAAGGGATCACACCAACAGTTTCTGGGAGATAAAACATGAGTCACACAGGGAGGGAGGACACACACACATGCACACCCTGCGTTCACTGTCAGGACTCAGGAATGTTCGAACGCATCATGAGACAGAAATCACCCTCCATGTGTCATAAATCTGTAATCATAGTGAGGTTTTATTCGGTGGACCTGATGTTTTGGCAAAGTTTTCATCAGTGTGGATTTGAGATCCATGTGAGGCAAGTGTTTGCTTTTGTTAAATCAGCTGACCCCTGCTTTGAGTCCCTTCAGGCTCCACATGGATCCATCACATGACAGCTGGGCCCGAAAAGAAGAGTCTTTGTGCATGCATTAAACACACACTCTGACTCTCCTTCAGGGCCTGCAGCAGACCTTCAAATGACATTTTTTAGGATTCAGAGCTCCTTGTGAGCTGTGTTACAGCGACCCCGTGTGGTGGGATGTAATACTGCACCTGCTTCTTCATGAAACATCTGCTCTGCTGTATGAGCCAGCACCTGCATATTAATAAAGCAGCAGTGGAATGAGGCCCACTGACCCATATTTCCTCTGCCACATGAGCCTTGTGTGTGTGTGTGTGTGTGTGTGTGGGGGGGGAGAATAAAGGCGGAGAGGGGCACTGACAAAGGCCTGACTGTTAAGATGGTGACATCACTGAAAATGACCTCTGCCCTCTGGATCTCATTATTAATTACCTCCTCCAAAGAGGTTAGGTTTTTGCCAGAGTTTGTTTGTTTGTTTGCTTGTTAGCAAGATTACGCAAAAACTACCAGACGGATTTCGCTGAAATTTTCAGGAGATGTTGGTAATGCCCCAACTTAAAAAAAGATCAAATTTTGATGGTGATACGTATATTTGTCTGGATGCAAAGCATTCCCAAAATTTAAAAAAAAAATCCTTAAGTTAACGTTGGGCAGAACTTTCAAAAATCATATGTCCAACTTTTTTTTTTTTTTTTTTTTTTTTACAAATTTGCTTTTAATTTTACAGGATAATATGGGGTCCATGTTTCTATCATCAAAGTAAATTTCAGCTGGGTCCCATTCAGACTGATGTCACAAAAAATATTGAACAATAATGGGAAATCCTGTTGACAACATTCAATAATTCATATAAAATCAAAATATCAACTAATATTCCCAAAACTTGTTTTATTAGACAGGATAACAACCTCCATGTATGTGATGACTTTGTCCTGGATCCTGGCTCTATTCTGGATCTGGTGATCTAGAATTGTATCTTTTACAGGGACTGCGGAAAAGCCATACAAATAATTGCATAAAAATAATTGTACATAACACTGAAGCCAGTTAGAGCTAATTTCTTTAACAATATTGGTATATTTACTGTTTTCATGGGACCTTTTGGCACATTTATTCATCCATATATATCTTTTGATATTTAAATAGACTAGTGGGCAGCATGTGGACAAAGGAGGGCACCAGTTGCCCACTATTTAACTAATAATAAGGCTCAAAACAGATGACAGTATAGGATCCAGTATATTTTGTTTAGAGTGTCGGGTCAGATGCACTTTAACCCACCTAACTTCTAGGGATCACAGGTGCCCCCCAAGCAGTATTTTCCACTTTTTTAAAACATATATCCCTGAAATTGTACAACAAATCATAATAGGGGCAAATGTGTTTTGGAGCTCAGCCTTTTTTCAAGCCCCAGGTCAAATATACCCCTCCTAGAAAGTCTTAAATCCCCCATGAAATGTTTTAGTTTTTTCCCTAAACTTTATCTGTGGATCTACAGTGATAAATCTTTACTTTTGTTTTTATCACATTTTCTTGATGACTAACATGGCGGTCATATAATCAGACCTCCATTTTAACCCTTCGAGAGAGTGACAACTTCCTGTTAGTCTGTTGACCAATCAGGTGCTCACAACTTCTTCTTCCCTTGTTTTCTCGAGGGTAGCCTGTCACTTCCTTTAAGATTAAAAAGGTAGTGTGAGTAAAGTGATGCGGCCCCTTTTTAATTTAGAACAGAATCTGCCTCCAGAAGAGGCACAAATTACTATTTGAAGAAAAAGCAGCTCTTAAATATGTAAAAAAAAAAAAATGCTGTCAATTTAGTTGCACACTTTATTTTGTCCTCCTAACAGCCAAGGCTTGAGGGAACCATAGGAAGTTGTAAAAAAGCTTGTTCATCATTGATCTTTGTGTTATTTTACAAAGTTGTTAAATTCAAATATTTTAAACTCTTACAGATAAATTGCACAAAAAACTGGGACCTGATCCTGTTCTTGTATTGTTTGGTTTGTTTAATCAGATCTCCAAGCTTAATAAATGTCAGTTACAGCTGCTGTTCTATGCGCTCACTGTGGTGCAAAAAATAATCTTAATGTTTCGGAAAACACCAGAAGTCCCTGATAAGTTGTGGTTAGAATAACAATAAAGCTTTCTTGTTCAGAGAGAATTCAGTTCTCTCTATCAAACAAATTGAGGCACTTTAACAGCATCTGGTATCCCCTTCTTGAATACATTGATGTCACTAGTTAGATTGAGAAGTTGCAATAATATTACAGGTGCCTTATAAGTGACTTAAGGTCATTGTGTTGTGGAGCACCTCTTCTTTCTTTATTTTATTTTTATTACTATTACTGTTATCTTTTTTCCCATTGTACTGTCTATTATAAAATGGCAATCTGTAATACTGAATATGTTATCGTTTCATTTCAAAAAAGATATTTAAACCATATATTCAAATTTCAGTTTGACTTTTTGTCTTTGTGGTCAAACAACCTTTAATACATCAGTCAGATAACATTATAGCATACATATTTTGATAGCCCAGTTGAGGTTTTACATGCACTAATGCAAAAGAAAATACAGGCAGCTGGAATATAGCTGAAAATGGCTTGGAAGTTAAACCTCATTCGAGATGCAAAATGAGGACATTCATGTAAGATGGCTGCCACTCAACCGAACGTCTGTGAACAAAAATATTTGTCAGGGTAGGGTGGTAAGAATGATTGTGTTCAGTGCAACAATTTTTGAATGCAATATGAGTCTTCATAAGACCAACACACATTCAGGCTTATAAGAGATTATTTACCAAATCATTCTGCAAAGCTTTTATGCACTTAATGATTTCTTCCCGTCTATGTCGCTGTCCTAATCCCATTAAGTTCCTTTAAACTCAGCCTAAGCCTCCTGCTAGGCCTGTTTTAGCTTGAATGACAGGTTATACTGTTTTTAAAAGCCTGCTAGATGAATATATTGCTCTTAAAATCAGTTTCCCAGGGCCACCAGTGGGGGTTTGGGTGGTTGACAGGGAGTGCTTTTATTTATATGAAGCATTGTAATAGTGTTTAGGGCCTTAACCTTTCCCTCCCAAAAGGCCAGTCCTTTGTTCTACACAGCTATGTTTGTTAAAAAAGAGGATGTAAACTTGACTCAATAATCCAAACCTTTTGTCCCCAGTTTGCTAACTTTACATCTCTTTTTAATTCAAGTATTGATTGTTTTTGAACATCTCAGCAGTATTTCTCCTTGATTTCCAAGTTTGCAGACAATCCCTCTAATTGGGTAGAGCGCTAAACTCCAGAGCCAAGGCAGGAAGTGCTGGGTTTGCCAAAAGGTCAGAAGAAGCTGAGTGTGATCCTTGAGTGGGTGCATCTCCAGAAGGCAGAGTGATACAGACTGAGTCCAGAGAGCGAGGAGCAGGAGGGAGAGGGTTTAAGTGAGACAGCAGAGAAGAGAAAGACAGAGGGACAGAGGTTAGTAGGTTTGGGGGGGGGACTGTGCTGAGTAGGTGTTGAAGTGTTTTTGTGCATTGTGTGAAATGTGATCACATCCTGGAGTTGCTCAGACAGCTGGGAAGTTCCCCCCCCTCCGCTCACTTCCAGCTGGGAAAGCTCTGAGACACAAGGCCGTTTACTTCCATGATTAACCCTCCAAGCGCTGCTGAGGACGAGAGCGAGCTAAAAATACAAAAAAGACGGAGACGCTTTGGAACTTAAGTTACATTTATTGATTTTAGCCAGTATGACTACCTTTACACAGAGAAACCTCCTCTCCACTGGAAAACAAACAAAACACTTTTTAGGATTAGTTCAGCAGTAATACATCAGACTCAATCTTTTTCCTATTCACCATAATTTTGTAACACCCTGATAAAGTTTACATGTTTGTTTTCACTCCTGTGTAAAGGTCCCATGACTGAGGAACATGCATATGACATTTAGCCGTAATCAATATGCCACTAATCATAATGCACATTATTGATAAGAATACAGTACTGCATGACAATTCAAATAAATACCAACATACAGGTGAAGTCGTTATTTTTATATAAAGATATCAAACTCTCATTATGGATCAATACTGGAACACAACATGACAGTATAAAGTTTGCACAGCTAAATTGTTTTATTATCACAATGCTATTGCTTCCAGCAAACAGAAAACCTTTTTTTTATGTAAAACAGCATCTGAATTGCACTTTAGTTTTTTAGCTTCACGTCCATATTTGTAACTTTAACGCCTCAACAAACAAGCATTGGCTATAATGGCACTATTCAAGCTTGTTGATGCTCACTTTTGTTTTCTGTTTACTGAAAACATAATGCTTAAAGATGATGTAAAAAAAGAGTATAAAAACAACAAACAGAACTCAAATTGGACAAAAAAGAAAGATAAAATGCGCTCTCTGCACATTTTTTCAACAATACTATTGATATCACATTACCTTCACCAAACAAAGCTAGAGATACGTTGATGCTTTCCAATAGTACACTGAAGCACCCCAACACTTCACAGATGTTCGGAGCTTTTTGTTCAATAACAGGAGGCCAAAGGGATATCTTTTGGTTCCCAAAGTTTGATAAAAAACAACCTTTTAATAATACCCCTGATTTTATTGAATGGATCACTGACTTGCAGAATTCAATACAATGTCACTTTTATTGAGCTAATTTCAAAACTATCATCTCACGCATGCAGACAGGGGACAATTTCCCTTTGCACTTATTGCTGCTCACAGTCATTTTGAACCCACGGTCCTCACCTATAAAAAAAGAAAACATAAAATGCTAGTCTAAGATTCTCCCTTGAAACAATGAAAGGCACTACTGGTCAGAAATGAAGAATTAAACAAACCAAAAAACAAAACCCCCGGCGCTAGCACGGACGGTCCACAGTCCGGACTACGTCTTTCCTCAGTGACGGTTTGTCTTATTTCCCAGTCTCAATTCACTTTCAACCCTAAATGGTGTACCAAGATTTGGCACGATAAACGAAGAGAGAATGAAACAATTCCAATTTGGAATTTAATAGTCGCACTTGCAGAGAATTCTGTAAGCCAGTGATCCCGTTTC
The DNA here is from genome assembly GCA_037902135.1 of Cetoscarus ocellatus. Lineage (NCBI taxonomy): Eukaryota > Metazoa > Chordata > Actinopteri > Labriformes > Labridae > Cetoscarus > Cetoscarus ocellatus. The sequence goes on along the minus strand of JBAMNC010001736.1, from coordinate 778,378 downwards.
AGTGAACGCCCTCAGTAAGAAGTTAGGAAAAAAGAAAGTATATCATGTCACTCAAAATTTTTCCCAAAACACGACTTACCTACTTGAGTCAGAGCGTCGTCAAGTTTCATTGAGTTATTTTGAACTATTCCTAGGAATAATAAATACATGAAAAAACCCCAGAATTAGATCACCCTGGATTTTTTTTAGTGTAGAACATGGCAGTAGAACAAACATAAAGAAAACCAACAGCATAACATACGATGTAACAAAACAATTTAAGAATGATTATTTGATGGATAAAATCTTGAGGAGAACGTCTTCATAGTAGGTCTGTGGTTTGTGGAGTGGTTACAAGAGTAAATATTTGTTGTTTAAGATGAATCAGGAGGACGTATAATCCTATTATCTTATCATAACCTACACTGAATAACTCACAAACCATAGTACTACCACGCTTTCCTATTGGTTAATAATAGTCTGTTATAATCCTATATAATGAAAGTGCACAGATAAAAAATAAAAATAAAAACAAAGATGAAACCAGACCAAACAGCTTGTTGTACATGTACATTAAGAAACAGCCCCATGTCCTGTGGCTTCTTATTGGAGGGTTAGGTGAGCCAATCAAAAACTCAGTTCCTTGGACCTGTGAGAAACTGGCTTCCAAAAGCAGCATAACAGATCATTTCAATCTAACTGAAATAAATAGTTAATTGAATTAAAATCAGTGTTTTCATGTTTCCTTTAAAGGTTTTATATTTTACTCTTCTTCAGCAAACTCACAATAGTTCCAGATGTCCCTAGAACATAATTTAATCCTTGAATTGCTCCCAGGTTTTGCCTTTACACCCTTCTGTTTTAGCCCTGCTCAGAACAAGCGTTTCAGATCAGGGAGTGGATGTGGCTTTCCAGTGCTGTGCTCTAATGTTTGCTTTGGCTGGGTGACACGCCTAAAGCCAGCTGCGGGCTACACAAGCACCTGACTAGGGGAGTGTCTCGTATCCCCTTATGACATAATTAAATGAAACTCTCAAACAGACATTTTCTGAAAGGTGGAACAAACAACAGAACGAGAGGGACGATTTTTCTCTTTCTGGGGTGTTCTGTAGACAAGCTATGGACAAATATCTTAATATAAAAATATTAGAAAGTGTATTTTTGCATAATATACGACTTTTAAGTCCAAATGACCTATTAGTGCTTAATCTTTCATTCGGTGAGCTCAATCAGCAGCGAGATTGGACCTTGAGCTGGCACTTCATCATCGGCGCAGAGCTACTGTTTTGACTGCAAAATGGAGAAACAAACACATGATCAGCGTTAGCATTATTGTTAGCATTATTGTTAGCATTATTGGGTCAAATTTGAGCAGCTGTTGTGAGTTCACACAGAAGAAGAAGAAGAAGCAGCAGACGGCGGCTGGAGTTAGTCACAGCACCAGAAGCCATGTTAGGGTAGAGATCCTGAAGCAGCGGGAATAATCTGGTCTCGGAGTTGCTGTTAGGAAGCCAGTGACTCACGGGTGCAAAGGTAAAGCCCACCACACAGGTCAAAGGAGAAAGGCGTTTCTCATATACCATGCTAGTAAATGAGGAATGGGTGATGGTTTTGACATGCAGGCTTTTTACAAATGAGAAACTGGATGATGTAAACTGAAAGGTGAAGTGGGAGGAGCCTGCAAGCAGAGGTAGGAGGAGTATTTTAGGTGGCATGCTGTTGTGACGCCACATAAGCTAAGACATTGATTTCAAACTAGGTGGAGCGGAGTGGGAATTCATCTACCTAAAGTCACAATCACGTCCTACTGCTCAGTGAGTCCACAGAGCCTATACACAAGAAAGGGTCAGGGGGCTAATTTGAATCAATGTCCTCTGGTTGATTAAGCAACCAGTAGTCGTCTATTTCTCATTTTTCCTCCATCACATTCAGGAGTTTCTCCCTCTGACTCATTTCTCCGCAGTATCAGAGTCAGCTCTCAGCCAGACGTCTGGTTTCCCTCACCAGCCGGTCTGCGTTTCTTATCTCCTCTCTCAGGAGCTGCTTTACAATGTGAGTAGTTCTCTCCCCTCTACTCCCCAAACCGTCTCCTAGTCAGCGCAAACTGATAGAAACTGAAGATGCATCACACTTGTAAGTTAGATGAGTCTCAAACTTAAGAGTGATCGACCTCTAAGGAGGATTTTTTTCTTCTTTTGCTCTATTGTGTACATAGCCTTGTCTCCATGCTGTGTGCCGAGGCTTATGGATGCACACTGAAGCAGGGTTGACCGCTGACTTTGTCCCATTTATAGAGGAATCATAAAGCTCCCTCTCTTTACGTGAGAGAGGAAGGAATACTGTAGTAGCATCCTGCAAGATTATAACCTGAACATGATCGTATCAAGAATATAGAGTTTAATATATAGCTTAGGAGTAGAAAATGCATCGTTTGATCAACCTTGCAGGATTTCCTCACATCAACCCTGCTTTTAGCATCATAAAGCTAATGTTTCTATGATCCACAAGCAGTACATGGATTTATCAAACACAAGCCCCACTTATATTTTTCCTATTTGCGTAACGCTAGCTTGCAAAAGGGTTAAAGCTATTGTGGATACTACAGTACGTGGTTTTGTCCTCACACACCAAAAACAAAAGAAAGTCAGCAACCCTCCGAAACATAACACAAACATGAGGGTTGCGAACACACAGGCAAATATCAGGAGCACGACATACGTGAGGACATTACCTGACGGAAATATATAGAGAGGGCAATTTTCCCCACAACTCCTCTTTCTAGTTAAAGGGTGAGGGGCGATGCTGGGATAGCAAGCTGCTGACGATCTAAGGGAGAGAAGGTCGTCGTGGAGCGACAAGACACAAGGTTAGAGACATGAGGAAAAGGTTTGATTTCAGATCACTCAGAAATAGAGATGAGGGAGAGAAGGAAAAACAGTGACAGCTCAAGTTGAGACACACGGACAGGGCTTTACATCAACAGATGGATAGATACATCAAGTGTTTGGGTCGACAGGCACTTTCGCCGAGTGGTCGGTTTTGTTTCTTTTGCTTATTATCCACACGTGTGGGTGCCGTTTTGATTTGTGCTCTACTAGGATTCTGCTCCATATTTCACAAAAAAATCATCTTAGATCAAAACTATAATGTATCTCTTTTCACAGTAATCATTAAATCTGTTTGAAGAGAAGTAGGAACCTGAGGCACCTTTTGCTGAAGTGCACTTAATTTGGGTGTGGATCTCGATTTGTCAAACTTTCTCTTTATGGCTCTGAAAGAATCCATCGCAACGTAATGGGTCACATGGAATAGCCCTCCTGCGTTTCACCAGACACCAAATAACCTCTCTTGACACAATGTAGAGCCCTGTTATACATCCTCTTGTACCACACACCTGACAAAATCAAAAAAATAAACAGTTATAAAGAGCTTATAAGCAATTTTTAGCTGCGAAGCCATGCGATTCTACTGACCCTATAGTATTGGTGTGCTAGCATCACAGCTTATAAATGATCCTGAAATAAAATCCTGCGGTCACAGGTGCTCCTTTTCCACCCAAACGTTCCCATGAGCAGCCATCAGCTTTTGTGTTTTTGTATTTCTTTGTAGAATCACTCAGCTCCCCAAGCAGCAGAGCAGAGGGAGATTGCATATTTTTCTCAAACAATGACCTGATTGGACAGAGGGCTGCTGGACTCGGGTCTTTTAAAGGAGCACCAATGCCAGCAGACAGGCTGAAGAGCAGAGGATGCCATGTTTAGTCACAAGACTGGCATCCTCTTTACAAGTCCCCATGCCCACATTGTGTTTCCGTTACCAGGCAATACACTCGGGGGGCCAGAACTCATAAGCACAAAAGATGCCATCTTTTACATCATACGTACAGCACTATGACAGCGGAAAGAATAGACACTCCATAATATCCACAAAACCCCCAATATAAGCAGGGCCCTGTAATCCACATGCCGTATATGTCTACTACAGTCCAGACGTCTAGTGCACACTGTACATACACCTGCATTCCCCTAAGCGTTTACACTAGCACATGAGCAGCTGGTTAGTCACACAGCAGTCCCTAGAGTAGCACAGGCCGGCCAGGGAGCTAAGCAAGCGAGTGGGGCTCTTTAACACTAATGCAGGGAGGGCTTGGCAGTTTCACCCCCTCCCCTCTGTACACAGCAGTCCCTTGTACACTTCTCAGCAGCCTCAGTCGCAGTAGATCTTGTACTTCTCGCTGCAAAAGACCCCTGGGCCTCCCAGAATGCCATTGGGAATGGCGTTGTTGTGCTCTGGGCGGCCAGAGCCAGAGCAGGTGAGACTCTGACTTACGTGGGGGTTGTTGGAGGTGCCGCTGGCGGCCTTGCTGCGTGTTTTCGTGCGGCCGCTGCCTCCCCGGCGGGTCTGCTCGTGGTCGAACTCCAGGTCCTCCAGACGCTGGGTCAGGGCCAGTTTCTGCTGGATGGCCATGCGAAGCAGGGAGTTGAGGGTCTTCTTCTCATCCTCTGCTGCAGCCAGCTGCCTCTGCATCTCGTCCAACTGAGTGACGTACTCGTCACAACTGGACAAAAACAGAGAAGGAGACAAGTGTGCAGTCAGGAGGGGTTTTGTTCACAGAAATATCACTGCGATCAACTTTGCTTTGTTTTTTTGGAATAAACATTATCAGGTCGTTGTAGGTTTTAGCAGATAATGGCCTATGTGTTGATTGAAGTTACTAGAAGATATGATTTTTTTTTGTATATTTTTGGGCGTTTTATGCTTTTCATGATAAGAGAGAAACAGTGGACAGGCATGTGAAAGGGAGTGAAAGAGCAGGGGAGGACATCTCACAAATGAGCCTCAGTCAGGACTCAAACCTGGACCTGCAGAGGTATATATGGGACGTGCCTGGTTGCTTACAGCTACAACAAATCAGCGCCCTGGATATGAACATTTTTGCAGCTATTCACAGCTCATAAGTCAGCCATACATACAGGATTTATTGGTTGAATGATCGGCAAAATTTAAAATTGTACCATAATGCTTCACCTCACAAGGTTATTATTAAAAATAGATTTTTCTTATTGTGGGCAAGTGATCCAGAGGAAAAACTTCTTAGAATTTTTATCACTGAATATCTATATTAATCAATACTTTAGCTGTACTGGTAAAAAAAAAAACACAGCAAAAATCCAATATCATGCACCTATATGTATTTTAAAATTTCAGACAACTAACAGAACCATTTGATTCCTTAAAACAGAAAAAAACCAAACAAACACAAAAAGAACTGCTCAAGACAAACAAATAATCAAAACACACATACAGAGGTTTCTAGGGATGTGAATCATTTAACATGTCATCATTCTGCAGTTTCAGTTCAATTCAAAATCAATGCTGTATTCATACCTATTCATGATTTCCAGTAAATTCCCTATTTGTCAGGGCTAGACAATTAACTGAGATTCAATTTCAATTACACCAACTACCCTTCAATGTGAAAAGTGAATAATTAGGATAAAAAAAAAACACTGTCACATTAAACATTGCACTTGTTTTTTTTCTTTTTTCCATCCATTAATTTTTGAAGTATCTGTGCTTTTCACTTAAATTTTAATTCATTGCTTGTTTTTTACCGTTCAGAATGATAATGTTCAGAGCATGTAAGTTCAATGATTGCATGTTGTGCGTGTAGTTAAATCTGTGAGTAATTGTGTTTCATAATTGTGATCTCAATTTCTTTTAAAATAATCAGGGTTAGAATTTTTGCCATAATCGAGCAGCCCTCCTGATATTTTTTTTTTTTTTTTTTTAACAAAGGTCATCATGAGCACAATGGAGCTGAATACCTGAGACAGTCCATGTGGAGTAAAAGTGAGATTTAGGCGTGTGTGAACTTTCACCCAGTTTCACTGTTTTATGTGTCACCAGCAGGTGGAGCCAGTGAGCCGCGCAGAGCAGACAGATTCCAGCAGCAGCGCTTTTGAATTATTTATTTTGACTGCATCAGCCTTCTCATTCCCCTTATACTAAAATAATCTCTGCGTATACTACGAGGATATGCTGCAAAAGTGTTACAGTAAATATCTCGCTCTGAGAACTGAAGCTGTTATTTTTAACTTATTTCCTGAAAATATGAAATCACATAGTCAGATGTTCAATGGATTTCTTCCTTAAAATGCTAAAAAAAAAAAAAAAGCCTATGTGATCTCAGTTTTACAACAAGTGTACCCGCTTGTGTGCTTCGGTGTTTAAATGGAGGCTATAATTCATTACCAGGTGAGGCACGTGAGGGTGGGCGTGGTTCACTTACACTGACTGCCGACACTATGAGGATTGGCTGTGCTGCTGACGGTAAGAATAGATCACATAAACAAAGGATGAGAGCATTAACCTAGGGTCACTGGGATGATCCCACCTGCGTCACCTGAGGACCAGTCTGAGTAGGGGGGAGAAAAACCAGGCTGAGGAGGAGAGGGACTTGATTCATCGCTGTTAGCAATTCACAGCTTATCTCCACAGCTCCGTTTAAAGACATCTCTGTCAGTATGTATCACCTCCCAGGTTGGCCCAAAATATGATGACATGTGTGTACCTGCTGCTCAAAATTACTGGGTGCTGCACTGCGGCACTATCATCACCTCTCTCTCTCCCCTGCCTTCTGTGTGAGAGTGAATGGACAAGAGGAAAAACTAGGTCACCAAAAGAGACCTGTCATTGCCTGTCCATATCTACACTCTCCATCTGCTGTCTTTGTCCTCTTCTCTATTTTCAAGTTCTCTCCTTCATCAAACATTTTCTCACTGCTCCCATTCATCTCTCAACCACGCACTCTCTCTGGCTCTTATCTCTCCTCTCAAGCCTTTTTCTTTTTTTTGTGAATTCTGCCTGCATCAGTCACTCTCTCTGTCCTCGTTTTGGTCTACCAACCTACTTTCTGTGCTGCTGACGAAGCAATCGGAGAGGCATTCTCCAGTAATGACTGACACACCTCTGTGAAGGGAGGGGATGCTTATTTTTGGTGAGCAGAGCCTCATCCCCCTCTCAAACCACATTAACACCATTCAGTAATAATTCAGCTGTAAGCAGCCCTACCCTGCCCCGTGTGTCTGTCACATAATTTGGAGCAAACGTCTTTAAGGAACGCCCTAACCTGCTCACTAAGTCACGCTGATGATGAAAACAATAGGGCAAACAAAGAGTTTTAACACAATGTTCCTCTGCTGTGAGTCTTTCAGGCTTTCCTGATACCTGTGAATTTTGAGATGTCTCAATACCTTTTTCAACACTAATGATTGTTTCTTCTCATCAGGACAGGGTCATGTTGGATTTAGTTTAGCTTACTCTTGAACACTTTAGTCCTAATTAAAGCTGGACTTTAAAACATGCAAATACACTGCCTGGCCAAAAAAAAAAGTCGCCACCACAAAAAAAGGTCACACACTCTAATATTTTGTTGGACCAACTTTAGCTTTGATTACAGCACACATTCGTTGTGGCATTGTTTCAGTAAGCTTCTGCAATGTCACAAGATTTATTTCCATCCAGTGTTGCATTAATTTTTTCATCAAGACCTTGTATTGATGATGGGAGGGTCTGACCACTGTGCAAAGCCTTCTCCAGCACATCCCAAAGATTCTCTATGAGGTTAAGGTCTGGACTCTGTGGTGGCCAATCCATGTGTGAAAATGTCTCATGCTCCCTGAACCACTCTTTCACAATTTGAGCCCGATGAATCCTGGCATTGTCATCTTGGAATAGGGAAGAAAAAATCCATTGATGGAATAACCTGGTCATTCAGTACATTCAGGTAGTCAGCTGACCTCATTCTTTGGGCACATAATGTTGCTGAACCTAGACCTGACCAACTGCAGCAACCCCAGATCATAGCACCGCCCCCACAGGCTTGTACAGTAGGCACAAGGCATGATGGGTGCATCACTTCACCTGCCTCTCTTCTTACCCTGATGCTCCCATCACTCTGGAACAGGGTAAATCTGGACTCATTAGACCTCATGACCTTCCTTCAGGACAGTTCTTAGTCTAATTTTAGTAGTTTCTGCAATCTCCTTAGATGTTTTCTCTTCTTGATGCATGCCAATGATTTGACCCTTCTTGAACAGACAAACATCTTTTCCATGAACACAGGATGTGTCTTTCGACATGGTTGTTTAAGAATTGAGAAGCTACTAATTGCATCAGCTGGGGTTTAATAACTTGTTGCCAGCTGAAAGACAATCGCCCATGCAGTAATTATCCAATAGGAGGCTCATACCTATTTGCTTAGTTAAATCCAGGTGGTGACTTTTTTTTGGGCCAGGCAGTGTATGTCAGTCTGACAATATTGTTACCAATAATATTTTATATCATTGGCAAGCATGATTAGACACCTTTACAATGAGGTAGAACTTGGAAAGATTGTGCATTTTTGGAATGAGCAACACAACTAAACGTGTGGCTAGCACCCTGAAAACAATTGCCTGGAAGAACATGAATGGTTCCTTGGTGAAGCAAGAGTGAGGAATCAGTCTTCTCGGGGTGCTGCCTTCCTGGGACGCCCACTTCAGGGTCTGTCTTTGACTTCACCAGTCTCACAGAACACAGTCCTAAATGTGGACATTGCATCCGTGATGACACCAAATAATAAGGCAACTCTGTGTACCAGAACACCAGCTTCTAGATGTTTTGGTTACGTTACTTTATTTACCAAAGGACCTTTTACATTAAAATTCTTTCAACTTCAAAACAGTTTTGCAGATTGATTCCTTTACTTCTGACCTAAAACAATGGTTCTTCATTAACCACTTTTAAGTCTCAACAATGTAGATGAAAATAATAAACTTCAACTGAAGTTTGTTGATTCTGCTTTAATCCGCACAAACTTATGTGCACATTGTTTAGATAGTTAAGGCGGAGATTTAGGCTGCAAATACAGACTCAACTAATTCAATTTTCCCCTCCCAGCCAGTTACCAGCCAACTGCCACTAAAAGTTCCCCACCTCTCTGGGAGTGTGCCTAAAGCTAACAGAACAGAAATTTTATAACACAAATTCAAACAAACATGGCCTAAAGTTTATAGATGCCACAAATATATCAGCAGTCAGATACTCAAGAGAGCTCAACTGGAAGATAGAAATTAGTTTTTTTCAGGACCTCCCTTGTAGTGTCACAGTTTAGAAAAGATGTAACATCAGCCTTATGCTGGAGAAACTGTGGGATGAAAGGAGATCTTTCACATATTCTCTGGGATTGTCCAATCCTGAAGGGACTTTGTGTCAACATTAAGTCAGAAATTGAGAAAATTCTAAAAACCAGTCTTCTAATGGATCCTGCGCTATATTTATTTGGAGTACCACCTAAGAATCAAATGAATAGAGACCAAAGACATATATATTACACATACTGTTAGTGATCGAAATAAAACGTTCACTGTGAATTGGATGAAGGCATTTCGGACAACAATTGCTCAATGGATTTAAGTAAGTTATCAGTTACAACTTACTTGAATATCTGAATGCTTGGATGTGTATGTTTTTTGTCAAGAAGAATTGTGGATGTTTTCTTCTCCACTGCACTTCTTAAATTCAAACAAAATTATTGCTCAAAAGCTAAAATAAAAGTTTAAAGTTTATGACTGTCAGATTGCACAGCCCATCATGAACCTGCCATGGACCAGCCAGGACCCTATCAGGGACAGTGGGGAAGCTTTGGCATTTTCCACAATATCCATCACTGGATATCCAAGAGCATCAAAATGTATAACATTTCAGCTGACAGTAATGGAGTTGTTAAACTGTTAGGTCTCCCAAAGGCAGCTAAAGCTGTTCATCTTTAACAAGAATACAGGTCAAAGGATTTTTTTTTTCTTATTTTCAGGTCTCTGCTGTGCTTCTTCAGGGATGAGAATTGTTGGACCTTTCCAAATATTTCCAAACATATACTTGCTTACACACATTTTATATGCTTTTGTGTATGAATTCAAGTCTCTGCTATATTAAAATAAACTTCTTCCTCCAACAAGAACAACATCTTGTTCTGTCATGATACTCTGTTTTTGTGAAATTTGATATTCAGTGATGACACAGTAAAGCGTTGTATTACATTCATATATTCAGCCAATATTACAGCTAATGAATGCATTATTTGGGAGAGCTGATATGAAGCTGATATAGTGGCTGTAAATATCAACTAGGGATGCACAATACTGGATTTTTGCAGGTATCTGACATGCTGATACTAGGGCTGAACTATTTATCATTTGTAAATGAACTTGCGATTTCAGACAATGTGATCATGTGATTGCCAAAGCAATCACATCTTTTCCTAAAATCATTCAGCCCTAGCTGATATTCCCAAACTCATTATTAGGTTGGCTTTTAATACCCAGTAGTGTGGTGACACTTTTACTTTATTTTATTGTATTTACTTTATTTTATTGTATTTTATTGCTTTTATTGTTTTTATTGCTTTTTATTGTCTTTATTTATTCCTTTTTATTTACTATCTATTGTAAAGCACTTTGGTTCACCGAAAGGGTTGTTGTAAAGGGCTGTATAAATAAAGAACATTTACATTATTGCCAATACAGATACAGACACTGATATTACAGTCAAGAAAAAAAGCCTTTACTAAAGTTTACCTTTTCCTTTCATAGTTAGAGTCCCTTTATGTTAGAAACAGATGTGAAGCATGAGAAACATCTTGTTCTTTAATAAATGACACTTTTATTTATAAAAGCTGTCTCTCATTGAGGACCAGGTAAACCATTACGATACATTTGTTCATTAAGCTACTATCACAGCCAATATAGAGAATATTTATGGCTAATTTGTGTGGCAAAAAATATCAGCTGTAAAAATTGGCAAAGATTATCATATATGCTGATGCTGATATGGTACAATAATACTGTGCATCCCTTTTTATTAGCAGAAATTTTATATGTACTGACATGAATAATCAACTTTCAGGCTGTTATCTGTCAATGTTGTGGTGATAGTTGCAGTGTTTATTTCAGATGTCGATGCTTATTTTCAGGAGCTGCTTGACTTTGAATAAATCATCTTGAGAACTTTTCCCCTTGTCCAAATCTGTGACAAAACTTGCAGCCAGAGTTTACGAGCGACTGCAGATGTTTTTAATCTGTGCGGTGCTGCACGTGGAGAGGCACCACGTGAACTCTGAACCTGACAGACCACCACACAAACATAAACCATACCCTCCCCTCTTGTGTGTGCAGTTTGATTCCCAGCGGGACACATAGGCAGACAAAGGGGATCAGTACTGCTTCATTAAACCCAGTATGAGGTGGGGGGACGACCTGGGATGGATGACGGGGGGCTGGTGTGCCTTCAGACAGTTCGGCCGCTGTTGTGTGGGGGGTGAGAGGGCGTGCATTTTTCCCGGGAAAAAAACAGAGAAGTCCATTCTGGGGACTGGAGGGATACAATGGGAGCCTTTTGGCCTGCTGACGGGGTGTGATGGCACAATGGCTGAGGGGGGTCGGCTGCTGGCCTTTAGATGATGAACAGTCGTAATATTCACAACATTGACGATCTGCCTTTCTGCTGCAGTTATTACCAGGAGCTGACGACATTTGTGGCTTTTTATGTAAAGCTCTATCACTGAATCATTCACGTCAGCAGTTCACTCATCAATTATGACTCTAAAACATAAACATGAGGTTCATGTGGCCGTGTCTGCAGCTTGATTGGTCATGGTGGGGAGGATTTCATAGAAAGAGGAGGAGGAGGCAAGAAAACAGAATGATGGAGAGGGAAAGGAAACAAGAGAACAGCAGGATGATGAAGAGTTTATGTTCCAGCAGAAAACGTGACAGAGGCCGATGGTTTGGCTCTAATCAGGGGGAGCAGGAGCTGGGAGCATGTTGAGGCATGTCTCAGGAATGTGAGAGGAGGGAGCTTACTGTTAACATGACACCAGAGGCTGCAGCTGGAGGCACACAGGCACAGACAAAGAGACAGGCACAAACTGACACTTGGAAAATGTTAAACAATTCCGATTGAGCGAGACGCAGATCTACAGAAGCACCTATCCATTAACCCTAAAGAATTCCTTTACTAAACTCACTCATTTGTCCCTAATGACAAAAAAATGCCAACTTCCTAAAATCAGCTGTGAAGATAATATATATCATATTTATAACACTTTCAACCATTTTTTTTTAAAACGGCTTCAGCCTGACATTCATACATATCAAACATTACTTATATCTGGTTTTCTTTTTTTATTTTAGCACTTTAAAGGCCAGTATGCTAACACATTTACTGTTTCTTTATATTAAAAAATATAACATGCATTTAAAGGAGTATTTGATTATTAGTATTAGACCCTGAAATGGGTCAATGATTGGTGGCAACACTGAATTTGATGCATGTTTTTTTTCAGGTACTTTGGCAGAAAACAGTAAAATGTGTGACATTTTGGGACGAGCTTTGAATATCAAAAAATAGTGCCATCTGGTGGACAAACAAAAATTAAAAACTAAGAGTTTGCAGTCCAAAATTTAATTTTGCCATGATGGAGGAATTAGTTTATGTTAAGATAGGTCTAGGACACAAAAATGCATTTTCAATGGTTTTCAATTTGACATTGTTGGTCGTTAGGAACATGTGTGTCAGTTTTTATGTAGGCTAGCCATTTAAGGCTAATTTAAGGAACTGGGACACAATTTAAAAAATCTTTAAAGATGAATATCCTCTGAAAATTTTTTGTTAAATATATTGAAGACAGCCAAAATGGCTTTAAAATATGAAACTGAATAGCACAAAATTTCTCTTGCATCTCTTAAGGGTTTAAAAGCATCAACCTCAGCTGGTGATCACACAGAGACCCTAAAATCCCCAAATTTCTTTCAGGTCCACTTCATCTTTCCTCCTCTTTGTTTAAGACCACACATTTTATCTGAGGGTTTCCACACCTCAGAAATCCACCTCTACATACTTTGTCAGTCATTAGCATGAGAATGAAAAAAAAAATCTCTCAAATTAGGCTCCTGTAGTGGGCTTAAAATGAAAGCCTGCCCCTTCCTCTCTTTCTTTTCCAGACGACAAGAGAAGCGGGTGTTTGGCACTGAGGAAAGGCGGAAGGGGGAGCTGAGATACAAAGAAGGGGGAGTGTGGGAAACGTTGCTCAGGCGAGTCCCCCAGCCACTCAAAGAGTCCCCTGACCCGACTCAGCGCCGTATAGGACTGAATTTACATACCAATGTATGAATCCCATAAACACACAGCATGTAAATTATGCATTAACACCAAAACAGTGACAGACTACTGAGCTACGGAGCCTGAGGATCATCATCATCTCGAAAAACATGCACATTGAAAGGCAGGAAACATCACTTTTCAATAAGCTGCAACTATCTTAAAGGGATATTTTGGTATTTTGTAAATGGAGTTGCAATATTAGGAACATGTCAAAAGTAAACACATTAGCTACAGTGATATGTTCAGATCTGCTCCTGTTAGGGCCCATTCACGCATCATTTAATCAGCTGAAGTTGACCAATGTTGAGAAAACATCAACATTTCAGTGAATGTATGTTCTTTGGGTAAATTTTGCTGTGTTCAAAAGCAGAGAGAAACATGATGCTGGTGGAGTTTGCCGTTTCATAACAGCCCACTGGCTAACTGTAGACATTCCCCAATTTAGATGTAATGCAGGGGCAGGTAGCACACTCAACTTAGGGGAACTTTGGTCAAACAGATCTTGGTGCTGCTGAATGTTGAACAAATGTATTGCGATGTCACCCAACAAATGCCATATAAAGTGGACGTATATGCCATTTTACCAGATGCAGCTGCAGCTGGTCTTAGTATTCCAAACCAAGCCTAGAGGACAAAAGACAAGAGTCCCCAAAAGTTGTACGAGAGTCAAGTCCTGAGGAGGAAGCAGCTGGAGACAACAGAGATGAACGCAGCTGTAACTGAGAGTAGCGAAGGTAATCCGAGGTCAACTCTTGCTGGCATCTGAAGTGTGTTGGATGTACCCAACGAACACCGTTGCCCAATTTAGTTTTGCGTGGCCCGACTTAGCTTGACACAGCTCAACGTTTCCCTCTATGTCGAAAAAAGTTGGCCAAACAAAAGTGTGTGAATGCAGCTTAAGGAAAGAACTGGCTTAAAGGGTTCCATTCTGACTTTAGGGGTCAAGAGCTTCTCATAATCAAGTGAATTTATATTAAGTAACATAAATTGTACACAGTTAGACACATTTACAATGATTGAATTTTCTCGCCCGTTGCTTTAGTGGCAATCATGTTTACTTGCAGGCCTCAAGCAACCCCACCTAAAAACCCAAACTATCCCTTTAATCCCGAGCAGGGCTTTGAGAAACACACACCTCACGATGGCTCTGCATTCTTTCTGAAATCATGATCTCACAGTTTCTGCTGTAACAATGAAAAGTGATATAACTTATGCACCCTCTGGGTAAAAAACACCATTATTAGGACAAAAGTCTGTTCCACCCTCTGGGTAAAAAACACCATTATTAGGACAAAAGTCTGTTCCTCTCTCAGTCCTGGTTACCTTTGGTCCAAATAGTCTAGTATTACACCTACATCCTCCAACCATCTGGCCCTGCAGTGCACCAAAAAGACATGACACCTCACTCCCTCATATCTGCGAACGGAGGACTTTTATCCTGTTACTAATTGATTAGAGACTGCAGGTATATGGAGTTACTTCGGCATGCCCACTACAGGGAAAGCTATTGAATTACTGTGTGGGTGAGATGAGGGGAGCTGAGCTGCCCACACATTCCCTGCAGCCTCTGTACCATTGCTTCTATAATCCTGTCGATCCCCACCCTCCTCCTATACCTCTCCTCACTACACATATCTTGAGCTCTGCTGTGGACTGCAGAGGAGTTTGAACGTAGAGGAAGAACTGCTTCAGCATCTCAGGGTAGCCATCTGGAGCAGAGCTGATATTTTTAGTACAAGATGGCAGCAATATTTTGAAACATTCAAAAGAAACTTGTATACATTCAACATAAAATCACTATTAACAGCTTAAAAATATTAGAATTCTCTTACAAATATACAAGCACTATTGTGTCAGTATTCCTACAAGCATGCTTTCACACACAATATAAATAAACACCGGGTGTGTGAGCATTTAGTCCACTATATGTTATGGGGAGAATGTGTAATCCAGACCAAGATGAGGTGGGATTATGCACAAACCTTTGACCGGCTTCTCCACAGAATCAGGAAAGATTAGTGAGCGTCAGCTCATCTGATACACGCGCACACACACTCCACTGTTGGTCATAACAACTGTTTAAATGACATATTTTAGTCACCCAGATTAGATACCTTCTGAGCTCTATAGTCAGTATCATTGCTGACCGTGATTCTCAAAAACAAAAGGATATCCTCTTAACAACATGTCCTGTTCCAAAAACAGCACAGAGACAAAGCCAGCCCATGTGGTAAACATGGATTACGTTATGATGATAATCTTGTTTGAAGATTACCTGCTTTTATTGTGTATGGTCTTTGGATGGTGCATGTGGGGCTTTTTAAACACTAAAACCAAGTCTGCTGTGTTACCATCGAGCTAATCTCCCATAACACAGTAACACAGCATGGTTTGGGACTACTAACCAACATTAAAGGTAAACAACAAAGACTACCTTGTGACAACTTCCTCCAGAACTTAGAGGTTTGTAATATTTTGTTTGAGCAAACTGGAGTGTCAAGTATAAGGTTTTTTTTTTTTTGTTTTTGTTTTTTAAATCTTAAGTCTTTTTGGGCTTGGCGTTACAGGCAAAAAGATCCTTCCTTGTAATTTTTAAACTAAATGGTACATGGCATATTAGGGCCAGCCATAAAAATAGAAGTGTCATCTAGCTTTCAAAAGAAAAAATCCAATCTTTGGAAATTACCAAGTTGTGTACCTTTAGTAACCAAGAATTTGCTGGCTTATAAAATGTTAATGTAGGAGAAGAAAAAAAATATTTCTAATTTCTGTAAATTTGAACTTTAAAAACTTGAACATTTTTTAAAGCATCTACACAGTGAATGGCAGCCTGATTGACAAATACATCTCATATAAATCAGCCTGTTTTTTTTTCTCTTCATAGCCCCATTTATGACAATGTCTCTTCAGAGTCAAAATGCTAATCAAAATGAGATGTTAAATATTTCCTTGTTACTCAGTCCCAGTAACATGTCAGGGATGACAAAAGGCAAACGCCTTTTCCTAGTAGGATGTTATTCCATGAAATACGTTTGTTTTTACTTTTAAAAAATTTCATGTGAGGATCATTGTAAATATAAGACTTTAAGCCTGAAGTTTCGTTTCTCATAAACTTACAACTTAATTTTTTCTCAAAATTTCCAAATCATCTTTATTTATACAGTATATTTCTTTAAAGTGGCCCTAAATACTTATAAGAATGTTTTTTTTAGTAAAGAAATAACAAATTGCTTTCCCAGTACCAGAGTGATAAACTTGTATATGATTCCTGTTAAAATCAAAATAAACCTGTCTGGTACCAAAGTAACAAAAAAAAAAAAAGTCACAGATGGTTAACATCAGAACAATTTCTGTTCTAAGCTATCAAAAAATTCAAGACCATTTAACCTGGCACACCAGAGGGACTGTTAAATATATTTCACTAGTCCATCTGGGAAAGAACCCATAGAAAGTTTTTGGGGAGGGCAGAACCTGTCAGAAACATAACCAGAAGGTGACTGGACGGTCGTTCTGTCAATCACATTTATCACGGGCCAATCAGATAATGTAGTAGACGCGTGCTACTGCGCTACAGAACATGAGCCACTTTGTAAAACAAAATTCTTCAAAACATAACAGAAATGCAAAAATATCTTTACAATAGAGAAGTTTGTAGTATTGATATTGTTTTTCATTAAATAAAGAGATGCAGTCCAGATCTGAGAAAACTGCTGCTGAAACTGTTAGCATCTATGCTAATCTGTGTATGTGCAGTCACTTCCTGTTGTCATCTCCCAACTCTTCCTGCTCTAAAGGACGCTGACTGGGCTGTGCTGCTTTGGGATGCTTGCAATCGTTGTAGGTTAAGGCTTGGCAAGATGAAACTGCCCGAGTGCTGCGCAAGGTTAAAGACCATTGGCAACATTTCAGAATACTGAGGATGCCAATACATACTTTTGAATATCTTGTGTGTCAAAATGATGAATCTTTGTTTTTAAATGGTCTATGTTATTAACATGTAAAAAAAACTTGATTTTGTTATATTTTTGACAAAAAAAAACAGTTAAAATTAAAAAAAGTTTGTAACATTAGGAATATTGTGTGCAGAAGTTTGAAGATATTTCTCTTTTTTAAAAACACTAAATTATTAATATTGGGTGTTTAGGACCTCTATATTTGTTGCTGTGATAAACAGTCATCAGTATCATTTACTTTGACAAATATTGTAAATATCCCTCAAAAAAAAAAAAAAAAATTAAATGAAAACTTCCCACTTAGCTTATGTAGTCTGAAAAAGGTTCTCTCTTAGTAAAGTAGAATAATGTTTGTGGTTCTTACAGTAAAAAATAACAACTGATTTCAATTGTATTAATATTTTTCAGAACAGAAACGTTTTCTGTATAGTTAACACCATCGTACCTCGTGTCATGTTTGAAATCAATCCATACATCTTTAAAACTCAGAATAAAAAATGTGAAATGCAGGCGCAATAAGACAAACTGTTCATTAACATCTACTTTGCACAGCTGGCACATCTCTTACCGTGTGGCGAACATAGCTCTGAGGGAAGAGAAGGTGGCAGCGTCTTCTTTCAGGGCTTTGAGCTCATTCCTCAGCTTCATCATGGTCTCCGTCACCATGGCCTTTTCGTTCTCGTATTTGCTCTTCAGATTGGCCAGAGCGACCTCAGCTGTCTGTGGGTGGAACACAAGAATAAAAGGGTCAGGGCAGCTGGATGGCACTGGGGGTGTACTTCCTACAGCAAGAATTTCGTTAATAAGGACCATATGAGTGTTGTTTTTAAGTCACAAAGGTGGCCTGTAGACACCAAAGGAATGTGGTTCACGTGAGACCCTCATTTTCTGTTTTCTTGTGGTCACTGAGTTACCACACACATACTTGAAAGGACCACTAGAGCAACTGGACACACATTGTATCTCTGGGTTATGGCTGCTTTTGTTTTGGAGGCTGTTCCCCCATCCTAAGCACACTGATACTCTTGACAGCTGGCGTCATAAGGCTGCTGTCTCCTCCACTGTTTGTAAGAGATCTTATAGTCTGCAACACATTTGCTGTGACAGCTGAGTAGACCTCAAATAGCAGACACCCTTCTCTTCTGCTTAGGTCTGTCAGCAATAAATGACAAATGTTAGGGAGTGAAACCCAGCAGCTTCAACAGATATTCAAAAAATGTAAGAGACGTATTAAAAACTGACCTGCTTGTTGGCCTTGAGGACGGTCCTCAGGGTTGCGATCTGTTCCCTCTTGGTGCTAAGTAGTGACTTCAGTTTAAGGATCTCCTCCATGCAGGCTTCCTTGTCCTTGTCCGCCACAGTGCCGTACTCCAGAGAGGCCACCCTCTGGCGGGACAGCTCTGTGGTGCGGTCCACGGCTAGCTGCAGGTGCTTGATCTGATCCCTTATGATGGCCACCAGGTTGTAGATGTTCATCGGCTCGCGGCGATGATCAGACACAGGAGAAGGCAGAGAGGAGACGGGTGAGGGGGCTCCGTCGCTCATGTCGGTCCGCCCGGGTTCAGGGAAAAGGCCCTTGGTGAGCAAGATGGGGGAGCGACGGCCGCGGCCCTCTGGGCTGCTTCGCCCGCCTTTGCCCTCCTTGTAGAAGTCGAGCATGACACGGTTGGGTGTCTCGTTGTTGCACATGCAGACGTGGTTGTAGAGGGTGGCCAGCTCTTCACTAAAGGTGACCAGCTCGTCCTGCGCCACACTCAGACTTCCCTGAGACTCGCCTGCAACATCGCTCAGCTGAGGAAACAAAGACAAACGTGTCAGTTATTCAGGCACCATTTTTCCTACCAAATGTGTAAGAGGATCAAAATGACACTTAATTGGACTTCAGGGGTGAAAAGCCACAATGCCTAAATAATCACTTAGTTTTACTTTGTGCTTTTATGTTTTTCAAAGATGTCTTTTATTGTTTGGTATTTCATTTAATTCAATATTATCTCTCACTGTTGTGACTGTGCAGCACTTTAGTGAACTTCATTGTTTTTAAAATCATGCCGTGCAAATAAAGTGCACTGGATTGGATATTTGACTTTCTATGTTCATTAAGTCAAAAACAATGTATAAGACTCAAAGAGTGGGTAAAACACAATTCAACTGACATCTTTAGTACCTAAATTCAATGATATTGGGGAAAATCATTGGGATCAAATGTCACATTTTAAAAAATCGAATAAATGATTAACTCATCAATCTTCAGCTGTTCTTTATTTTCATGACAGAGAAAAAGTTCTTGAAATACTTACAGCAAATTTGAAACACATTTATATATACTGAATAACATTTTCAGAAAACTAGAGTTCATTACTTTTGTACTTACTCCACCCCTGTGAAACTGCCAGTCATAAAAAGTATTATCTCACCTTGCGCAGCTCCTTCTCTAGCCTATTCTTTTCGTCTCTCTCGGACTGACTTGTCCTCTCCAGAGAGGACAGCTTCTCTCCCAGCGTTGTGACATCATTTTCCAAACGGGTGCGCTCCTCTTCATAGCGGGACTGACACGCTTGGTATTCTGTGCGTAGAGTCTTCAGTTCCTCCTTCAGCTCTCCTGCTTCAGACACAGCAACCTAGCAAAGACAGATCAATGGTTCAGGGGATCAGAACAAACAGATGTGTGTTGTTACTTTTTCCATACATGAATTGATAAAATACTTGAGAATTAATCAGGGTACCTTGTACTTGCACTCCAGAATCTCAGGTCCGTTGATATCCACCTCGTAGTAGTCTCCATCTTCGTGGCTATCGCGTTCTTTCTCATTGTCCAAGGCGGACTGGCGCTCCTTGCTGGCCTGGAGTTTGCGGATGGCGTTCAGATTTTCTGTAAGGCGGTTGACCTTCTCCTGATGTTCTGACAGAGCACCGTTGGCCTGCTCGAGCTGTTTCTGGGAGTCCTGCAGGTTGGACAGCAGGTTGACCTTCTCACGCTCCATCTGAGGGTAGAGGTAGAAACACAAAGAGCTGTCAGATGTGAGATCATCATATTGTCCATCTGCACTCTCTCCTTTCGGCTAACATCTAATGTCACGTTTAAATTTCTCGGTAACTTGATGATGTGAATACTCCTGAAGAACGGATCCGATTAGTGGATTAACTGTCATGTCATAATTGGACACACTATCAGACTTGTGTTGTGAGGTATGTGAGGCTCATTGCCCAGCAGTCCAGCATCAGAGTCAGGACGACCTTGGCAGTTTGCTGGATTGGGCTCAGCTCAGCGCTGGCAGAGATCCAGAGTGGGTCGTCTTACAGGCATGCACACAGTTGTGCTGAGATAAGCACTGAGCTATTTCAGAAGCTAATAAGTGAATTATATCAAAGAATCACAGCCAAGCTCAATTTATATTTTTTCATGTGTTCATATAACATGATGATGAGGTTAAAAAAGACGAAAAGCTTTATTAAAGTTGACTTATTATGAAAGAAGACTAAGATGCAGCTTCAGACATCAGTGAGTATGTATCTACTAAGATGATGACTAAAAATAAATAGACTAAAAGATTTTGACCCTTGGGACTGATTGATGAATCTTATCAATAGAAAGGCATAAAGGAAACAAAAGCTTGAAGAAGCATTTCTAGCACTGGCTGGTAAAATTCAATCCACTGGTGATGGAGACATGAATGAAAACCAGGGCATGAAAACACTGAGATAATTTACAGATCCCTCATTAATCCAGAAACTGTGTTTACACTGATGAAGGGAGAAAGAAATCTTAATCCCCTAGACCTCAAAACAATCATTATCCACAGGTTCCAAGTGCTTTCTGGTCACCATGGCACCCAATCAGGCGTGGCCTTGGGCTCATGGGGTGATGATCAAGCAGATGGTATGTTCATTGGTGCCACCACCCGCTGCCTTGTAGCCCAGCAGAGCCTGAAGGGTGTGTGTGTGTGTCTCCATGGATTAACACCACAAAAACTGCCTCAAGACTCCTGCAGGAGCTTCAGGCATGATATAAACACTACACCTCCTCACTCATCAAAACAAATCTCACAGCAGCCCAGACATACACAGATCAGGCATAACATGACCACTGTGAACATTTTGTCCTCAAAGTTGATGTTAGAAGTAGGAAATGTGAGCAAGCTTAAGACAAAGGCCAGATTGTGATGGCTTGATGACCAGAAAATCTCCAAAACTGCAGCTCTTGGTTCTGGTCTGCAGTGCTCAGTATCTATTGAAAGTGGTCAAAGAAAGGAACGGTGGTGAAACAGTGACAGGGTCATGGGCGGCCAAGGCCCTTGATGCACAAGGGGAACAAAGACTGGCCTATGATGTCCAATCCAACAGACGAACTGCTGTTACTCACATTGCTGAAGTAGTTAATGTTGGCTCTGATAGAGAGGTGTCAGAATACACAGTGCATCACAGTTTGTTCCATCAGAGTGGCAAATGGTCATGTTATGACTGATCAGTGTAAACAGTTATTTCTTGACTAACGATAGAAAGATTATGACAGTCTGACTACAAACCTGCATTAGCTGTTGCTTGAGCTTCTGGATCTCTGAAATGTTGAGTTCACTGAGCAGGTCGTCCACCAGGCTGGGTGCGGGTTTGAACAGCTCTTCCTTCTTCGGCGTGGACACACAGTTGTCGTAGTTGATGGCGTTGGCCAGTTTGGTGAAGCCATTCTCGTACCCATGCAGCGCCTCGTCGTTGTTTGGTTCGGTGGACGCATCCTCGCTAAACTTGAGGCCATCCAGAGAAATGCTGAGAGGGCTGAAGGAGACAAATGTTTATTCTACTGTTTCTATAGACGAGAGTATGCTGAAGCTTGGGAACACCTCTTTGTTCTGTTACCTGTGGTACAGAGTGTCCCCGATGTTCATGTAGTGGGACAGCTCTTTCCTCAGGGAGGCTTTGAGCTCCCGCTCAGTCTTGATGGTCTCCAGGGCTTCACTTAACTGACGCTCAGAGATCTCTTTTAGTCTGATGGCATCCTCCAGCTGGCTGTTAAGGAACTGGGTGTCCTCCTCAAGACGACGTATCTCATGCTTCAGACCCTCAAACTCCACCTGAGTGATGAAAGAAGAAAGCACTTTTTTTAATTCAGGGACTTCCGACAGTGTAAATACTGAAACTTGGGCTCAGACATGAATGAGCTGTAAAGCTGGTTCATGTGTGGCAAATTAGCAAGATCAAAATGGAAGTTGGTCCTTAGCATAACATTAATGAGATCATATTCGTTTAGTTTTTCTTTATGAGTTTTTAGTTAATTGGTTTTGGAAATCCTTTAATATTGGATGTTTGAAAGTAAAAGCGGCTTTTGTTTGTTTCAAGCCCTCTTTGATGAACATAAAAATCCCAATCCATGGTGACAAAGGCCCATTGGGAGAATTAACAGCTCAGGGATTAAAACTACCATCAATTGAAGAAATCCTATTAGGAAATTCAGCTTGTTTTTATGTGAAATTGTTTCTTTTTCCTTTGAGCTCATTTGTCTGAGCCCAGGAAGTCTGGTCTCACTATGAAGTGTTAAAATCTCTGGTGTGAAAAATGATGGCTGTTAAAGTATCTGTCAAACACTTCTACAATAAGGCACAGCTCCAATAATTCAGAATAAAGAGCTGCTTTCTCTTTCTCTTCACCAGAGGGTGTTTGTATTATTGTAATTTAATCAGAATATTAAAGTGCCACTGGCTCTTTTGGCAGTCTAATCAGTACAAGTGGGAGACAGAGGGACATCTGATGTGTGGGAAGCAAAGGGTTTGTAGGGTCCAAGATGTTGAAAGACAGTATGCATGTATTTTAAAGAAATTTCTGTATGATGATAATTAACAGAAACATTAACCAGATTTATCTTACTTCTCCCTAAAACCTTATCACCAGTGTTGTGGGTAATGTGTTTTAATATAATCTGTAAGAGTACTCAGATTACATTATAACATTATAACAGATTACTCAAAGTAATAATATAACATTATACTCAGATTACTTTTGTTGTCACAAGTGATGCGACAAGTTGGTATTACACTTAAGTCTGTTATGCAAATTTTTTATATAAATAATATATTTTCCCCTTGACCTTTGCCACCACACAAGGAGGAAAATAACAAAAGTCCCTGCATAGCTATAGTGTACATCGCAGAGGAACAACAGCAAGGTAAACAATGCTGTGTCAGTGCTTGTGCATAGTGAACTGGTTGAACTTTTTAAAAGACAGAGATGGCAGCATTAGCTTTAAAGAAATATCCCCAACATGATGAATTTTTAGACAAATGGTACAAGAACAGTGTCATGAAAGTCTATTAGCATAAATTCTTTAATTTTTGTAAATACCGTCTTGGCCCGGACACTCTTGCAAATAAGATGCTTAATCACAAAAGGCTTTCCTGGTTAAATAAAGTTTAGAATAAAAAAAATAAAAATAAAAATAAAGTAAAAAAGCTGCTTCAAACTCTGATTTAAAATTCTCTGCTTGGTACGACTCCCTGGCTGGGCAGGGGCTTCTCTGAGTGGAGTCTGCATGTTCTTCCTGTGCATGCATGGGTTTTCTCTAATTTCCTCCCAGAACCAAAACATGCACGTAAGGTGAATTGGTGACACTAAATTGACCATAGTTGTGAATGTGTGTGTAAATGTTTGTAGGTCTATATGTCAGTTCTGTGATTGGCTAGTGACCAGTCTGGCATGCATCCTGCCTCTTGCCCAATAAAAGCTGGGACAGGCCACAGCTCCAGCCTGGTGTTAATAATGGACTGATGAATACATAGCGTTGCAGCAAACCTCACCTGGCTCTGTTTGAGCACTGAGACCTGCTTCTGCAGTGAGATGTTCTCCTCCTCCAGCTCAGTGTAGTCCTGCAACAGACGAGCCTCCAGGAACTTGTACTCCTTGATGTCATCCCGCAGCTGATTCCTCTGGAGCTCCAACATCTGGCAGTTCTGTGGGTACAAAAAACGGACAAAGGGAAAGAAGGAAGAGCTGTCAGCGACCACTATTTCAATCCTGTTTGACCGAGTGTGGGAGAGATAGCAATTGATTGGATATTGCTGCTTCGGTGTAACTGTTTGTGTCAGGTCGGTTCTTAAACTCTCCAAATCCTGCTAGATAAGAGAGGTCTTCCATATGGCCTAGCCTGGTGTGTGTGTGTGTTTGTGTGTGTTTGGTGTGAGTGCTTGTCCATGTTTGAGAGGGGAGGACCAGGTGGCTGTCTGGGCACTGGGCCACAAGTGTGCCGGTCTGCCAGCTCTGATTGCACCAAAAGCAACTGAAGCCTACTTATCTCGCTAATGGCGCCAGGGATTGAATAGACTGGAAGAACTGTAACGGTCCTATTTTTTCACGAGGAGTGGGTAAGTTCTGCTATTTCCATATACAAAGACTAATTAGAGCATCGATGGAAGTCAGAAGTTAAATGTGCGAAGCAAAATCCAACTGCTGCTGAACAAAGAGAGTACTTACTGGGTTTTAGATATAATTAAAAATTTCCAGTTTTTCTCAACAGTTTGTGAAAAAGTTATCAAATGTTTCAGAAGTCAGAAACATGCCCAACCCCCACTTGTAAACAGACACAAATGAGAGCCAGATGGATTGAATGATCAGCCCTACTTGGCCACCTGTCCCTCACTGCCTCGAAAATCGCTTTGTCCCAACCTCTGTCCTCTCTCAAGTTTCATCCCTGCCCTCCCACCTCTGCTATTTGGCTCATCCCTAAATCTGATAGCCACACAGGACATTTACGTGGTCAATGTGCTAGCAAGCAGCTCTTAAAAATAAGACAATAGCTCTAAAGTAAAGGGATACTAACTAAAAGAGTATGAACCTCAACTCACTTGAATGAAATAAAGAAGATGCATGTGTGCTTATGTAATATAAGAAAGGAAAACAGACAGTGTGCATGAAACATATCGATAAGCAGCACTGCTCACAGGCTAGGGGTGGGGGTCTTTCTTGATGATTATACCCTTGTTGATACTCCTATATGATCGAAGTACTTACTCCTAAGGCAACAAGACTTTTGTGTCAATGTAGAGAAATTGTTCAATTGGCATTTAAATAGCACATTTCATACAACATTCAATTGCAGTTCAAAAAGCTTTACAGGGGAGCAGATAAGTGATTGACAAAAAGATTAAAAAGAAATAATGAAAATTACTGCAATAAGTAGGGTGTCAGGAAGTATTTGGAGACTAATGCACACCATGTGGCTAAATGAAAAGAAACAATAAATCAAGAAGACTGCTAAAAATCAAAGAAACAAGAGTGAAGCACAGAAATAAAACCAAGAACTACAAAAAGTTAAAGTGCCTAAAAACCATTTAAAAGATTAAATAGAAGGAAAACAAAAATGATAAAGTGCAGTTCAATAGTTTTCAAAGCCTTCATAGGATAACAATTTGTGCACCAGTGATTTGATCCAAATCACAGGATCCTACCTGAGACAGTACATCACAGTGTGTGACCCATGTCTTTATACTTAAATCAAAAAGCCAGATCAGTACAGAGTGCCATGTTTAAAATATCTTGTACCATGTCCCCATGAAACCAGGCCTACATAAATATATCCCGACTCCAGACCATAAAGCTTTGTTCACGCAGGCAAGAATGAAGTTTCAATGCCTAGCTGTTGTTATCTCCAGAACAGGTTTGTACTCTGTCAATATTTACATGTAGAGGAGACTGTGGATCTATACTGAGGATAAGATTTGCATGTGCATCTGCATGATGCGTGACAGCCCCCAGGAGAAGCTGGCACAGTTAACCTTACACCAGAGAGACAATTAGTGTCCCAATCCTCGCCAGGTGGCCCCTTCCTCTCATGCTGTCACCATGTGGCCACATCACAATCCCTGCTCTAAGATCCTTTCAACCACCAGAGGAAATCAATCCAGGGAGGCCTTCACTTAACAGACCTCCTCATGTCAACGCTACCCTCAGACAGGATACACATCAGTTATATAACTTATTGAAGTAGAGAGGGTAATAAGATGGTGATGACATGAATCCTGATGTTGTTGATGGATGTAATAAGTAAGAGATCACTGGAATGAAGACATGTTAAAATCAAATGTTCAAAACTGAATTGACTATAACATGATTAAAAAACTGCAGTGATGATAAACTAAAGCCCAAGCAAAACAGCTTCTTTAACATGAGCTAAATTATGTTTCCAGTTTGCAAATGTTAATTTGTATTTACTAATGCCCTACTTAATTTGACAAGCAACTATATTACTCAAACATGTAAAATTGGATTTTCTTGCCAAGAAAAGTGTTTTTTTTATGTTACATTTGAACAAGTCTGGATGACAGTCAATACAGATTACTTGGTAGATTCTTAGCCTACTAACCATGAACCATAAACATGTCTGAATCTAACCATATGTTATCCTGGTAGGTTAGGAAAGTATCTTGCATTTTGCAGATTTTAGCAGGTATTTCAACGATGGATTAAATAACGGGCGACTCACCAGAAGGTTTCTTTTTCCCAAGCTTACAGTCAAAAGCTAGAGCAATTTAGTTTAATTAAATGCATGATGTTTATGAGCTGCAGCCTGATTGACTGGGTTTTGAAAAATGCAGAATGGGATCTGTGTAGATCCCTGGCCACACCCATTAATTCTGTTGACTATAAAACCCTGAGGGGTTTAATGAGAGTTTTTTTTTTATTTTTTATTTTTTTTATTGTTGCTGGATTTGGTAATGAGCAGGAACTTTAAAAAACATATCCAGACTGGACAATCTTTCCGTTAATCACTTATCATCATTATGGGCCAATCAGATAATGTAGTTAGCAAGCATTGCTGCTGTAGTGTAAAATACAAAACGTAAGCCACTTGGCAGAACAAACTATCACCAAAAAATGTCAGAACCACAGTGAAAATAGTCTTTCTATCAAGTAATGCTTTCAGTGTTTTTATTTTGTATTTAATAAAGAACTTCAGTCTAGATCTGTTAAAGTGCAATCAAAGCTGTTAGCATCTCTGCTAATCTCTTTATGAGTTGCTGTCATCTTGCTTGCAGCTCCCACTTTCTCTGCTTCAAAGGATGCTGATTGGGCTGTGTCGTGACAGGCTGAGCACAATCGCTGTAGATCAGAGCTTGGCAAGATGGCTCCGACTGATTACAGACATTAAATCAGGTGGATCCAGCTGCACTGCAAGATTAGGATTTGTAGGTTTATTTTGTAAACTGAAGCATTTAAATTACTAACAGAGTAAATTAAAACTCCTTCACCAGATGCTGTATGGTTGTAATAATAACACAATGTTGAACAAAGTCTCATGTAACACCTTGACTTCCCTTAGGGCACACCTTTGTGCCCTGCAGCACTATTTTAGAACCAGTACGCTAAAACAACAACCTGATGGGACCTAAGAGACAAGATCCCTACAACATACAATTTGTTTTTCCAACGTATTCTGCTATTAGAGCTTACTTATTTATTTGGCTTATTGAGAGAGTATTCACTGAACATCTTGTTGCTAAATCCCGCCTGATGATGAGTACATGCTCCTCATTTACTCTCTGTAATAATTAATCACTCTGTGTAGAGCTGATTCGCGGCTGATGTTTGAAGATGCATTAATATTCAGCAGGGCTTTGCGTATGTCTAATGAGCATGGGCGTTTTTCTGTGTGAGAGCCCTGATGTGAGTGCATTACTGCATAATGCATGAGCTTACAATGCAGATCAGCCCAAACACTAAGCCTCTGTGCAGCAGGCCTGACGGCAGAGAGAGGCCAGAATTAAAGCAAAAATGGAGAGGGAGCTTGAATCGTTGATAAATTGAACTTAGGCCTCTCAGAGTATTAAATGACATAACAACTAAATCGTGAGATGCACTTCTGTATGTGGTGATACTTCAACTCAACCAGACTCAGCTCGGTTTTGGCGCGGGGCACTAAAATTTAAGACCTTACTCAAACAAAATCAGACTCTATGTGACTTTTTAGGGTGTTAAAGTAAAGAAAATAATTTCAAGACTTTTAAGGATCTGCAGAAACCCTGCTGCCCAGAGGTGACACCAAAAACCACGTATGGATTGGAACTGGTACAAGTTTTTTCTTGATACCAATGCCATTAACGATTCTGCTTATCGATCCGATTCTTTAACAATTCCCTCATCAATTCCTGCTGATTTTTTGAGAAGAAATACGTTGGCCAGCATAAGTTTTCAGTGGCAACAATGTCAGACACATGATACTCTGGTATGCAATGCCCTACCGCACAAATGAATGCATCTGTAAGTTGCGAGGTGTTTCCACTCTTTGAAAGTTGTGCAGTAAGAGTCTTTCGTGACTTCTTCTGTCTCCTATCTGACATGATTTTTGACTTCTGTGTAATCCCTTATGCTGACTGCCTCTGATGACTGCATGAACATGTTGGTTTGCAAGGCATGCAGAACAAAGAGGAAGGAGCTGATTTGGGAATGGATAAGCAAAAAGATGAATGATATTTTTGACTGGAATTGATTTTTGACTCCCATCCTTAGTGCTAAAAGTGCTAATAAAAAAAAAAGAAAAAAACAAATGGAGTCAGGACAAGACCAGCCTGTACTAAATAGAGGAAATGCACCAACAGAGGCCTTCCTTATCTTTTGTTCTAGCTTAACAGAGTTGCACCAGCTGCTTGTTTTGTTGTTCAGGTCTTTTCCTGACCAGGGCGATAAGTCTCAGCTGGAGGGTCAGTGCTGTTTGGTCCTGATGAATACAAGCCTCCACTGAACGTGATTAAGTCCCTCCTCCAATCTGATTACAATGCAGACCACGGCTTTGACCTTCTACACCCTTTGCTACACTGAGGCCCTTAGAGACCAGGGGGGGCTGCTGCCACATGAAGTTGATTTGAGTAAGTTATCAGAGTTTTTGGTGACAACATTCAATAACAGAGTAAAAGACAACTCTCTTGAGCATGTTTGTGTTAATATGTGACAGTGTGATTGTGTTTGTAGAGTGCAGGGGCGACAGGCTGAAGCCCAGCTGAGGTGCCACCAACAGAGTTCTGGCAGGGGGAAACCTTTGAAGACCCCCGATGTGTGTGTGGCTCATAATGACCCCCTGCCTGTTGTCACTACAGGTGACGTCTGGACATCTGTCTGAAAACACACGCACACATACAGCCAGACACCACACACTGAGAAATGTGTGACTACAAGGTTGGTGGCAGACACACAGAGATCCCATATCCCTACAGGATTGGCTTGATATGCAAACCCCAATTCCAATTAAGTTGGGGTGTTGGGTATAATGTAAATAAAAACAGAATACAATGATTTGCAAATCCTTTTCAACCTATGTTCAACTGAATATAAAGTGAACAGGATTTGGATTATGTATTGTGATTATGATTATTACAGAACTGTATTATGTTCAATTGAATATACTAAAAAGACAGGATATTTAATGTTCAAAATTAGGGGTGTCCCGATACAACTTTTTTTTACCTCCGATACGATACCGATATTGCAGCCTTGAGTATTGGCCGATACCGATATCGATCCGATACGATATCAGCAGGAATCATACATGCTTTTATTACTTATTTTGTAGTATGGACTGTAAGAAAAGGCTTGATCAAGTGAGATTACTCAAACAGAGAACAGTAGTCAGCAATAGTAGGTATGAGAAAAACTTGTTATTAACCAATGGGTTAAATAAATTTTAACCTTAAACATAAAAATATACTACAATTAAATAAAACAAATAAAAAATAAATTAGAAGACCCTGAAAAGTAACCTCAATAAATCCAACAAAAACCAAAACATATATTTTTAAATTGCAAAATAACCACTGTGTTTAACTTAAACATAAGTATACTCTACAACTGAATTAAATAAATTAAAAAAAAATTAGAATAGACTGCTTGTATCAGAGAGCTCATATCGGAGATTTTAGATACAGGCCGATATTACCCTATATTTGTTTTTTTGCTGATATCGGACCGATATCCGATATCAATATCGGATCGGGACACCCCTACTCAATATGAGTGCAAATTTTCCCTCATTTTGAATTGATACCTGCAACATCATCCTAAAAAGCTGGGGCAGGGGCATATTTACCACAGTGTTACATCACTGTTCCTTTTACAATACTCAATAAGCGTTTGGGAACTGTGGACACTAATTGTTGAAGCATTGTAGGTGGAATTCTTTAACTTCAGTTGCTCAACAGTCTGGGATGTCTGTTGTCATATTGGATAAAAGACGGATGGCAGCATATGTTGCTCCAAAACCAGTAAGTATCTTTCAGATATGCAAGTTACCTATGCCATGGGCAATAACACACCCCCATAAGATGCTGGCTTTTGAACCTTGCGCTGATAACCATCTGGATGGTCCTTTTCCTCTTTAGCCTGAAGGACACAACATCCATGATTTCCAAAAAACAATATGAAATGTGGGCTCATCAGACCACAGCACACTTTTCCATTCTGCATCAGTCCATCTCAGGGGAGCTTGGCCCCAGAGAAGCAAGCTGTGTTTCTGGGTGTTTTGAATTATGGCTTTAGCTTTGAATGGTGGAGTTTGAGTTCCTGAGCCCACGTGGAAATATCCTTTACAGATTCATAGTGGTTAATATTGTAGTGTTGCCAAAGGGATTGAAGGTCACAGGCATTCAATGCAAGTTTTTGCCTTGACGTTTATGAGCAGAGATTTCTCCATATTCTCTGAATCTTTCGATGATATTATGGACTGTAGATGATGAAATCCAGTGCAACTTCCTTGACTGTTGCACTATTTGGTCAAGCAGCTGATCACAAAGTGGTGAACCTTGCCCCATCCTTTCTTGTAAATGATTGAACCTTTCAGGAATGCTCTTTTTATACCAGATTTACAACAGACCTGTTCACCTGAAATTTTCCAAAAAGGTGTTTTTTGAGCATTTCTCAGCTTTCCTAGTCTTTTTTGCCCCTGTCACAGCCTTTTTGGAATGTGCTGCTGGCATTAAATTCAAAATGAGTGAATATTTGCAAATAAAGTTTATCAGTTTAAACATTAAATATCTAGTATTTGAAGTGTATTCATTTCAATTTATCTCCAAAAGGATTTGTACATCATTGTGTTCTGTTTTCATTTATGATTTACACAATGTCCCATCTTCACAGGAATTGAAGTTTGTAATGTAAATCAAAAATCAGAGCAGAGAGGTTGCAAGGACGCATGCTTGACTGAATAACAAGGCATGAAAGATGCAATTTCTCTAATGAACCTTGCTCTAGTTGACACAGCACTGTAAAATATCATGAGAGCATACACTTGCGTTGGTCAGCTCTCTGTAACTGTGCTGTACTGTTTATGAACTCTCACTCTTAACCCTTAAGCTTTCTTTTCAATATCAAACTGCTTTAAACAGCAGCAGAGTGTGGCAGAGCCAGCTTAAAATCACTAAAGCTCAGAGTAATTTCTCAATGTTTCTGAGCTACTTTAACCTTTACTTGGTGGATAAGCCATGGCGGCATGGTTTCAGGCTTAACACGAGTATAGATTAGGAATGTTTTAATACTTTATTAAAGACTCTACTTCTTTTAATAACTTTGGAATCCAGCCCACATTTTTAGAAAATCCAAATTTACTGGCACTTATCCCCTTGTTTGGTTCTCTTAAAAGACATGCCCAGACTGCCAGATGGCACATGCTTGTATTATTGATAAGTTACTGCAGACAGGATCACTTTAAATATAAATTTCTATCTTCTTCCCGCCCCTCTCCACTGCACTCTCACTCCATTGACCGCCATTTCACCCTCCATCTTGCACACTTTGCACTTCAGTAAAATGCACCTCTATTCCTATTCAACAAAGTGTAAGAGATTCCCAGTTGGTATGGCACTGAGTGCAGGTCGATATTCCTTCTTTTAACCCGCTGCCTCCTTTTTTTTTTTTTTTAAAACCAATGACCTCATTTCTGCCATGTTTTTTTGTCCAACAACACATCCCCACTCTCCTCTTAGAGGCTATCTTTAGTCACAGCTGAATTATTTCCTCATAAATTAAAATATATATCAGTTAAAGGGATGTTTCAGAGAGACAGGCATCCTTGCTGTGTTAAACACTAGTGAACCTGTGCTCCATAGAGTTTTGGACTTCAGCACACTTATGAAAAAAAAACTTTCCAAGTCCTAGAGGCTCCGCAGCATGCCAAGGTCACGTCAGCGCTGGTTAAATCTAACTCTATAGCACCCTGCTCATCACGGGATTACCTTCAGGAGAGACGAGGAATGAATCACAGATGCAGTGCAGCCCAACCCCCCAATCTAGCTTTAGACAGAGCAGAGGAATAATGAAGCTCAGGGGCCTGCTGCTACTGTCAGAGTCGACAAAGTCGGTGAAAGCAGATCTGCTTTTATCCTCCTCTTTGCTGGGAGCTGTTGTCGTTCTATACAGCCTTCCCCAGACTCCATTATGGGGGGGAAACATACTCAAGGTCACACTTCACAATGAGACAATTAAAAACTGAAACGTGAAAAGAACCTTGTGAGAGCATGGCTGATGATTCTTTGCCCTGTGAGTGAATGGTAAGCCCACGGGGTCACAGTATGCCAGCATACACTTAACATTGAATCGGTGCTTTTTGGGTCATTTGGTTGAAAGTGGAGAAATGTGCACGAGAGCATGTTCACACCCATTAGGCTGAGTGAATGTGTGACCTGTTTGTATGTGTTGGTGATTTATTAGGATCTATTGATCAGGCCTTAAAAGCCTCAACGGTGCTGTGAGCTGGAGACTCAAATCAATGCAACACAATTCTAGAGCTTCCTTAAAGCTTATATCAAAAGACAAACCTCATGAAAGATCAATGTATTTTGCTTCATGTAATTTAATGAGTACATTTCCTAAGGGTTAAAAAGCAGCCAGCAGTCCGTGGGACATGCAGGCCATAAGACAGTTGGCTGAAGTGACAGCTAGATTAGGTGATGGAAGCTGTGGCCAGATAACCCAGATAACATCCGGAGGCTTTTAACTTGTAGGTCACAGCAGGAGAAATGACTGGTGAAAAAATAGAAACAGAGTAGATTGATTGTTTTTTTACACCAACTTACTACTAGGGTTGCACAGGGTTGTGGGTGTTTAACACAGAAATGCATTGAAGGCCATCTTAGGAAACAGCGACGAGAATCTGAGACTCTTTGAAACCTTTTGGGATCCTGTGGCTGAAAAAGTTGATTTGAAGTTGACTGGAATTTCAATCAGATATGTTGTCTTGCTTTCTTTTAAAACCATACCAGTAAATCAAAGTTAAGATTTAGAAAAAAAAAAGATCAAAACTGTGTCCTCTGTAATAGTCGAAGAACTTTCTGGCACATTTGGTTGGACGTGGAGCACTTTTCAGTATTATAACTACTTTAAAGAACCAGAAAAAAGCTG
The DNA here is from genome assembly GCA_037902135.1 of Cetoscarus ocellatus. Classification (NCBI taxonomy): domain Eukaryota; kingdom Metazoa; phylum Chordata; class Actinopteri; order Labriformes; family Labridae; genus Cetoscarus; species Cetoscarus ocellatus. The sequence goes on along the minus strand of JBAMNC010001736.1, from coordinate 744,881 downwards.
TGATATTTCTCTACGACAAGGAAAGAGCACAAACCTCCTCCAGGGCATTTCGTAGATCATGCAAGTTATTGTCAAAAATGTGTGAAACTTCCCTGAAGAAAATACACCTTAAAACACTACCCTTTTGTTTTTTTTTTACTTCCTGGGGTTTATTATGTAATAGCTATACAGCCTCCACCTACATGTGTGTTCACTGCTTGTCACAGGTAGGTGACACACCATGACTGTCGTGAAAGTCCAGGATGTAGCCTGTAACCCCTCCTACCCACTTGCATCAGACACTGTTTAGGCAGTCAATCAGCACAGAGCTTTTTATCATAGCCTCTGTTAGCCTCCCTGCCCTCAAAGATCCACGCATTTCCAAAGGGGAGGGAAAAGGAGCTGCATCTGATCCTCTATAGTGACAAAAATTTACATTTATTTGTACAACTTAGATCAAATCCTTAAATAACAGACACACATGATGTAAATGGTTAAATTCACAAGGCTCATGTAACCTTTCAAATTTTGGTGTCAGTTCATGCCTCAATCAAAAGTAACATACTCTGTCTAGACTTCAGTGCAGCAGCTCTGTCTCTGTTTGTCTTTCTGTATAGCAGTTTCTTCAAAGTTCTTGGCTGACAGGAGCAATCTGACTTAGTATTCATGTCATAAGAAATAATAGTTCAGACGACATCTACACCCAAAAGGTCTCGAGGAGTCTTCTTACATTAGCCCCATGTCAGATGATGGTAATAGGAAACAAGAGCAACCCTGCTTGGATCCTTTTTTACCACTCAGCTCTAACCTTCAAATATCAAGATAAAGGTTCAGCATGCCCATGACTGCTTTAATGCCTTGTTTGATCCTTAAATCTACAAACTTTTACTCATACGTCTTGATTGGTGTTAATTTCTTTTTTTCTTCAAAAGCTTACTCTCTAAAATTTGAGATCATGTGGATACCTAACTTCCCACTCAGGTGTTTAATCTAGCTGAGCGAAATGGCACTTAAATCAAGAGGCAGTATAATATGGCAGCTTCATCCACTGCTTCAATGAGGCGGAAAAAAGCAGTCATGTTTACCATTTGAATAGCATCCACATTAAGGTGATTGACCAAGAGCACAGCACCATAATTAATGTCTGTGTTGGGGAAAGTGGATTATTTCAGTTTGACAGATGTTCTTTAATGAATGGACAGGAAGTATAGTATGGCTTCTTGAGTGACGCAAATTTAGACTGAACACAGAGTGGGAAATCACGATGGCTATGTCCATACTAATGACAATGTCAAATCCAACTCAATCCAAAATGAAAATGTATTCAACAAGTCTGAAGTTAATGAAGCACTAAGAAAAGTCCAAATTGTGTACTCTTTATCACAGGAACAGTGTCAGTTTAGGAGTATCCACAGATCTTTTTTTTTTAATCATACGGTCATTTGGTCCACATGGGACCGCCATTTTCAGAGCCTGAAAATGCAAATGTTTGCATTTCTCTGCTCAAAACTGATAAACACATTTTCAGAAACGATGGACTCACCACCTCTTTTTTAAAGCACATTTTATGCGCATGCTCCATGTCTTCTTCACTTTTGGTCTGGGTCAACATTACAGCGCCACTTACAGGCCTGGCATATACAGCATAACACAATGTTTCTGTGTTTTCATGTGAACAGACACATTCTTGAAACAATGCCATGTTTACATAAACTTTTAAAAAGTGAAAAAGAAATTAGGGATGGAAATCAAAAAACAATTTCAGTTAAGAATCATTGACAACTCCCTAAAAATAGATATCATTAGTTCTTCTACTTATCAATTCCCTTATCAATTCCTTCCACTTAGTTCTGTGCACCTTGCAAATCAAAGACTTCATGTTTCCATTTGAGGCCGTCAGCAGAAATTATGACAAAGAAGTCAAAAATCATGACAGAAAGGGGGGTCAAAATTGTAGCTTTATTTTCAAAGTAAAGACGCTTATTGCACAACTTTCAGTGAGTGTAATCACAAGCAACTTGCAGGGGAAGTTTTCTTTGTATTATGGCATTGATTATCAGGACTGTCATGTAGTTGGCACGGTTGCCACTGAAAACTGAGGTATGCAAAATTTTGCCCACACAAAAATGATCTGGAATTGATATGGGAATTGTTAAACAACTGGATCTATTAGCAGAATCACTGATGGCATTGGTATCAATAAAATTGTATCATTTCCAATCCTGAAACGAAATAGATCATTTTCATCTCCATGTGGACAGGGCCTTACTGTCTTTTTTTCTGTGCTGATTGTGGTTACTAGGCACTTCTATCAAGATATTCTAGTGAATAAAATCTGTCACAGCCTACATACAACTTAATCTTGATTTTTTAGATAAAATAAGGGCAAAACACATTCTTGTTACAAATGCTATCTGTTCGATTGCACTCATTAATAGTCGGTTGACATCTGGGTTTTTGGGCATTTTGGCAGCAAAGCAGCAGCCATCAAACAGGGCTGCAGTGGTAACCAGTGGCCATGTCACAATTTGGACAAAGCATTTGTCTGGGACTGTGGGCCATCATTGATAAAAGAAAAAAAAGAATTTGTTTAATCAACTTCTAAATCTGGTGCTGGCTATTTCTTCGTGAAGCCTGCTAAAAGCACACATAGCTTTTGTGACACTTCAAATACTACAACTACTCACACATACTATAAACTGTATCCTGAGCCAAGAGTTTGCATGCCATTCCACCATACCCAAATGACTGTCATTTCTGTGTCATGTGACCATTATTTACCAGTCTATACCTCATCAGCTGGGTTAGCAGCAAGCTAACACATACTCCATCCATGGAACACTTTTTAGTAATAATGCTATGAAGTTATTTGATTGTTATTTTACAACAAACTTGTTGGCTGGCTTGAGTCACTCTGCATTCTGGGGCAGCTAAGTACGGCTAAGTGCTAATGTGTCATACTTCAAGATTCTGGCCAATCTGGGAGACATCCAAGGACTTCTCAAATACCCAGAAAGAAAAACTATGAAACTGGAAAGTACATACTCAGTTTGATGTCATATCTATGATATGCATGAACAGTATATGAAACTGTGTGGTTTTGGACACAGCCACGGTGATGGTAAGGTGGAAACACACTCAGGTTTTCCAAGAATGGGACTGCAGACTACAGACAGGGTGAGCTTTACTAATATGATTTCTCAGCATTTTTATCTATTGCTTTGCTTCTTAATTTCTTCAGGCTACTGGGGGATCTTCATTTTGTAAGGATAATGGCAGCCATCACTGCAGGCTCATTCTCCCCCAGCCATGAGATTGAATTTAATGAAGTCATGCCTATTAGAGAGCACCTCCTTACAATGTTACTGGCTCTTTGTGGAGGTCTAATCCTGTAGACAACACCATGGCAGTGAAATATGTCTTATCAGTGCTTGGGGCCAGTATTCTAGTCTTTGGCTACGCAGAGCTTGCCTGGGAGGTTTTTAAATGTGACGGAAGAATCTAGAGGAACTGCTGTTGCTAAATAGTTGTGAATGAACTGGCCTGTTCGGACATAAAAAGCCTTTTCACACAAAGTGAAGCCTTCAGGTCTGTGGAAGATGACATTATCTAGCCATTGATGAGAGAACAACTGGCAGTGAAATTACATTTGTAAGCCTTTCACAAGCTTTCCTTCCTTTCTGTTTGCCATGCTCAGGCCATGAAAGCTCTCAACATCTCAGGTTTATAAAGAATAATAAACTCACTTTCACACAAACACAAAAGGCACCAGTTACATCCCAACTGTCAGCTGAATTCCAGGATGAAATTGAGTCTTTCACTCAGACTCCTGACTCAATATGATTAGCCATGCTGGCCGAGAAAAGCAGCAACATCCACCAGTGGCGTTGAATTACTCCTATTAAGCCTCATTCTTTCTCTAACGGATTTCAGGCCTCATGGCTTCTCTCTTCAGAACCATTCCCATCATCTCCAACTGCCCCTCCTCTTCTCCCCGCCTCAGCTCATGAGCTAATTTAAACCCCGGGAGACAAAGACGTCTTTTAGTCCTGTCAGTCTGCTCTCAATGCCAGCCTCAGTGCCCAGGCTCCCTCCCTTTGCCTGCCACACACACACTCCTCCTAGCACCCACAGAAGTACCATTGGAAGAGTGTCATTATATCCCATACATTGGGTGATTTTCACTCCAGGACCTTTTATGCAGCCAATTAGAGCTGGCAGTGCTGCAACAGGATGTTTTAGTAGTAATGACACCTACAGAATGGCATTTTTGCAGGCCACCAGTGCAACAACAGTTTTAGGGCTGTAAGGATTATACGCTCAAGAAAAAGGGTAGTGTTTCTTTTTCTGAAACTTTGAAATACAGAAATGAGAAGCAGACACACCACGTCATTTCAAATGCTTTGGTCTCAGGACCAAACAGTTTCCTCTTTATCATTGTTGTGTCGGTTAAAATGAGAGAGTTCAAAGATCATTCACACATTTGAAAATGGACACCTTCATGGTTCAGTGACTCATAAATTTATAATATGATTTGAGTTAGCACTCCAAAATTGAATAAATTCTCATTATCTGTATAAAACAAAACACCCAACCTTAGTCCCAAACTACTGAATGCCATTGAATTAAGAGACAAAAACAAGAACACATTTAAGTTGTCGTGCACAGCAGGTGGCTCAGTTTTAAACAGTAGTGCTCACTCTGTTTCAAACATGTCTGCTGAGGCACATCTGGGTCTAATAATACCAACTTATAGAAACTTAAGAGATGCAGAGCTGAGCAGCAGCTGACCTAATTATAGGGGGAATTTGGAGCTTTCCGGAACTTGAGCCGTTGTGAGGGACAGGCCATTTTAAGTCGTTTCACTAATCTCAGTAAAAATGCTGCTGACATCTGTCTCAAGCAGTGACATACAGAAACAAGCTGACAGAGCCCTGTAATTTTCTACCAAAGATTTTAGACTCAACTGGAAAGAATGCTTACCAGCTTGACCTGAAAACAGTGGTTGCTGAATCTGCTCTTTGGAGGGGGGTTGGAATACTGATAAGTTAAGCCACTACTTTATAAAGCATTAGAAGGAGGAGAAAATAGGAAGACGTGGATCAAGTTTACACAGAGGAAAGGGTTAATGCACGGTGAAGGTTAAATCATATGAGTAGTCTGCAGCTCCACTCCACAAACAGCCAAACTTCCTAAAGTAGTAGCAACTTAAACCCCCTATCACACTTTACTATTCTATCAAGGGACTCTGTGGCCTCCCCTCAGATTCTGTTCATCTTCTTTCAGCCCTGTATGTCTCTCTGTCTTTGTGTCAAACAGGCTCCCTCGAAGCTCTGCACATCTCTTGGTCGTTGTGGTGTGCTCTTCTGTTAATTCAATCTCCTCAACACCAGCTCCATCACACATGCATGCCCACTGGCAGAGACACTCAACCCACACTCTGCCCCATACTCTCATAATGAGGTCAATTAGCTGTGACTATATGTAAATAGAAGCAGAGGAGAGGTCAGACATTGTTAAAAGTGGGGCACAGACTATAAAGGTTGGCATTATGATAGTAAGAAAGTAAGAAAATGTCTGTTGAAATGTGCAGAGGGCATGGTTTAATATATGGTAATGCTTAGTCTTGTTTTAGTTTAGCAAAGACAGTCTGAGCCAAAGATGTGTGTCACAGATGGTGGCAAAAGTTGGGCATTGTGGGCATGCAACTGTTTACACAATTCTAAGATATTTCATCAAGTCATTATTCATGTACGATCCTGCATCTTTTGCCAGAGAGCATATTTCTTTTGGCCTAAGTGTTTTTCTGCAGTCTGTAATTATAACTTCACCCTTTGGCACAATAAGGGTGGAGGACATAACTGCAGGCTCGAAGGCAGGGCGTTGCTTCAATCAGCCAGGTCTCTCTTTCAGTTCACATTACATGATAATAAGTCTTGTTTTAGCAGGTCAAAACACAAAAGCCGTTGGATCTTGCATCACACCCTGTTAATGTGGGTTTGAATAGTTGTATTGGAGTGCTTCCAAGCTAACAATTACATGGGCAGTTATGGGAATTGAGAAATGGTCCCAGATGAGAACCAGTCCTAACTTGTTTGAAGGACAAAGATCATTTGCTTGCACGCTTATTATCTCTGCTGAGGAGGTTATGCTTTTGCCAACATTTGCCTGTTAGTTTGTTAAGTCAGTTCAAAAGATAACTTTAAAGTTATGAACGGATTTTAATTTAATTTACAAGACACATTGGTCACGACACACGAAAGAAGTAGCAAGATTTTGGTGGTGATCTGAAGGAAGGATCTGAATTATTTCTTAACATACCGAGAGGGCAGTTTTCCAAATCTTAGCTGATAACTTGGCTAAGAATGTCAGAAATGCCTTGGTTGAGGGTTGTGCTCTATGACATCCCGAGACATTCACATTAACTATGAAAGGCTGCAAGGCTGGATGGGCACAAAACTTTCCTGACTAGCTGTTAGGCAAAAGATGGATGAGGTAGGGGAAACGCCAATGGGGCAAGCTGGAAAAGTCAAGAGCCCCATTGGCAATTCAGGAGAACCCTAAAAATGTCTTGAATTCATCTAGATTTGCTGCATGTGTGAACACAGACTGCAGGATTTTTCATCCAGACCTGAAAACATTCAGCAAGCCCCCAGTTATTTACCCACTTCTCCATCACTCCATTGACTGGCATGCAAACTGAAGGAGAACTTGTAGGGGACAAATGTGAATAGGTAAAGCTTTTTTCACACATGCATTCCTACCAGGAAAATGTCCTAATTTTCTCAATAACTAAGCTCAGTAAACTCTCAATAGATTTTTATTTTCAGGGAATGTTGGTCATAGCACAAGGAAGAAGTGATAAGATTTTGGTGGTGATCAGAATCTGGATGCAGATCCAGGAATTTTTAAAAGAATTTCTAAAAAGTGCCTGTGTGAATGGGGCTTAGTCAGAAAATGGGCTGAGTGGGTTACCCTATATGTTTCTTGGACATTTCAGGATTTCATGTGTAGAAAGGTCTGAGTGACAAAATGTGTTGTTTTTTGCATTCACATATGCAGCTCATTCAGAAAAACTGATGACATTTTCAAGTAATTTTTGCAAGAACAAGTAGGGCTGACAAGGACTTTTCATGTCTTTGCATACTACAGAAACCATCAAAGTAACTTCCCATAAAACCCATTGTGCCCCCAGGCTCATCTTTAATGGAAAGAGACTATTCAGTGATAAATTTCTGCCAGATAAATAACATCAAAGATGATAAGATGGATAAACACATCTCTTGTTTTTAAAAGCTGCACGCAAAAAGGACCGACACAGCCCTTCGCTTTGACTCAACAAGTGAGCTCAGTGCTTCAAAGTTTCCATTTTCAAAGAACTAAGGCTGGAAAAAAAATATAACGGATCAAAGTGTCGTCTGATGTGTCAGCAATATCCACTTCAGGGACTTTAAATAAACGTATCCAATCCTTCCTTAACATGATATGTTAATTGTTGCTGCATAGGCTGCAACTTCTTTTTAAAAGATTAATTTTGGGAATTTCCAAATCTGACCTCTCTGACGTCCTGGGAGATGGTGGTCAGGCGTTCGTTCTCAGACTGGGTGTTGGTGAGGATGTTGCGTGTCTGACGGAGCTCATTCTGCAGCTCCAGGACCCTCTGTTCGTAGTAGGCCTCCTTACAGGCCGACTCCTGGATCAGAGACTCCTCGCGACTCTCCCCATCTGCTGCCACCTTCCTGTGGTTGGAGTGGACTTGTCCAAAGGCCTGGAGAGAAAACAGAGGAGGGACAGGAGTTTTAGATAGAAGCTACATCATATGGAATAATGGATTTTAAAAAAAAAAAACTCTTTAAAATAAAAAAAAAAATTGCTTAATAATTCCCTTGTCAAGTCCTTTATTGAATCTAGCTGTCTGCAAATCTGTGCATGACAAGAACGTCAACTCAAAGGAAGTCAAAGAAGTAAACATTAGAGATGGTAATAGAAAACAAATTCCAGTGAGGAATCAATAGAAATCCCGTAAGGAGTCCATATCATTGGTCTTGTTGCTCAACAAATACCTTATCAGCTCCTTCCACTTTGTTCTGCATGCCTTGTAAATCAAGGAAGTCTAGCTCTCATCAGAGGCAGTCAGCAGATATGATAACAAAGAAGTTAAAGATCTTATATGGCGCAGAAGAGTGACCTGTTGATTTCCTGCAACTGAAAACCTGTGTATGCCAACTAATCCCCAATTAGAAAATCCAAAGGAACTGAAAAGGGAATTGTTAGAGAATTGTATCGATAAGCAGAATTGATAACAGCGTTGGTATCAATTAAATCTCAATTTTCATCCCTGGTTAACATGCCAGACAGGATACAGAAGCTGTCAAAATGTGGCTTATTTGTACACAGTATGGCACTCCCTGCACAACATGTTGAAACATTTCTCCTAGAAGAATGGCTCAGAATATCAGGAGAACAATGTCTCTGATGTTGTTGATCCTTAACCTGTAGGCCTCTTTTGTTATGCAGAAAATCCACAGGAATTGATAAAGAATTGGATCGATAAGCAGAATCAATTCATATTCCTAGCTATTTAAGTGATGAAGTATTTATTGGGTGTCTAAAAGTCCAACATTGTGACAGTAAAGGCATAGGTTTGCTCTGTGATCACTACTGTGGTTCAACTAGGGACTGCCCTATAGGGATAATCAGTTAGGCTCCATCTGGGCTGCATCATCCCGTCTTCCCCCTCCTTCCCCCCTCATCTCTCCCCCTTTCCTGCAGGATGTTGGCCTCCCTCGCACGTGCTCAGCAGTGACTCCACAGATGGGAAAACCAAACAGGAAAAGTAGAGCAAATGGACGAGTGTCTGGGTAATCATGAGACGCCTGTGTTCTAATGCTCTTAATACCTCAAGAGATCATAGCAGAGTACCAGGAGGTCAGCAGATATCATTTGATTTTATGGATTTCCCAAGGGGGATCAGGTTTATGTAGATTAAGTAAGTATAGAAGACATATGGGACGATCTTATTCCATCTTTATAGTCATTTCCTCTGTTAAAATGCAGAAAACTGTCATTATCACAGTTCTCAACAGTATTACTATTATTAGACCTGTCTATGGTGCGTCCTAAACTTGGCCTTAATTTGATGACGGACTGCTGAGCTGTGAGTATAAAAACAGAAATGGAGAGAGAAATGGAGTGTGAGAGAGTCAAGTCTAACTGCAGCAGGAACTAGGTTAGGCTTCTCCATCCCATCTCTAAATAACCATCCCCATGATTACAGATTTCATTTCCCATCCTGTAAAAAACCAGTAAGCCAATGGAAATTCTGATTCTCATCTGGCCTCACAGCTCGAGCACAGTAATCTGAAATCACCTGAGGCAGTGGATCTGACCTTGTTTGCAGCTGCAGAGCACTCTCTCATCTCTATGACCTGCTACCCCCTTCCATCTGCACGTGACTTGCTGCTGCAGGATTTTCTCTCTTTGACTGCCTGTGTATCGTATTAATCCCAGTAATTCCTTTAGAGGAAGGAAAATCTGGAAATTTGTAGTGGTCGCACTGACCTACTTGTGGGACTTAGTTGAATATGTGAAACTAGTTTAATGGGTTACAGAAATGCGTGACATCATGTCTCGTGCAGGCTGGCTATAATATCTCTCACGTTCCAGGAAAAGACGACGACCCAAACTGATAAAAAACAGCTATTTTCACATTCTGAGACACGATATGCTTTATCTTGGAGCAACAGAGGTATGACATGGTGTGTACTTTGACAGTAGCATGAGGAACTTGTAATCTGTAGATGCTATAAAAACTCGGTAATCATTCTGTGTCTGATTGTGCAGGAATGTACTGATACCACTTTTTCAAACAAAGTACAAGTATTAACTACAATCTACTCACCATTACAGACTACAATTATTAATATTAATCTCAGTATTTCACTTCATATTATCATTTTAAATGCTCAATATTCATCAGATGTTCCTGCCCATAATTTTTGACAAGTAAGTAGTGCACAGCTTGCATTCAGCACCACCTTTGCCATCCTTGTAGGCATAAAATATGCCAACCTGCGCTACCATTGACAAGCTTACATACTGAAAAATCATATCAAGTTCTGCATCTGCATGTTTTATGACTACTTGGTTTGGTATGGGCACTGATACCAAATACCAGTACCTGTGCTACTATTTTGCTAATGCACTTGTGGGCTGGGACCCAAAAGCTGCTTTAAGAGTTATATTGATTGTGAATATGTGCCTGCTAAGAAAAATTTAGGCTTAAGTTGATGGCCCTGTTCACACTGCATCTACACAAACGCACAGAAACAATGCTTCACCATCATTACTCCTTGAGACATTTGCATCAATTTCTCATACATACATCCGTAGATGTTATTTAATCTCATATTTGTTGTTATCATTGGTGAAGTTTGGTAGTATTCTTCAGATCAAGATATCTTTCCCCCTTTCTACTTAGGAAAAAGAGCTAGTTGACTGTAAATAATGTGTTAATGTTTTTATACAACCATAACTACCAAAATTACTCTAGGAACAAAAGTAAAATAAAACATAAACATGCTTAAGACCATATTTTACCTTAACTCTTACTCATGTTTTTGATTTCCATGGCTGCTTGAGTATATTCACAATCACTTGTCTTCAAAAAACATTTTAGTTTTCCCATACTGAGTACCCTAGATCCAGCTGTATTCCTTCTCTCTCTGAGAAAAGCCTCCTTCCCCATGTTGGCCCAGTCCACTGACTGACTGACCAGTCTACTCTGAAATAATTAGTCACGTCAGTGCTGCTTGGTACATGTTTTCAGCACTCTGTGTTCTGTCTACGGTCTTTTCTCAACACTGGACTTGCTACCACAAGGCAATGGTCTTAAACTGCAGGCCAAACAATGGTATGACATCTTACTGGTAGACCAATTTGGGGTGCCAACAAGCCCCCTCAGGCATCTACTGGTACTCTATTATGTGGAGACTATTAAATGACAGTAAAGTGCATATGAAACTTAAAAAGAAGCATAACATGGGCTTGTAAATATAAAGCCTTTTAAAACTGTTTGGTTGGTCCTGTCTCTTTAGTCAATCGTGTGTTTCGATCCATTTAAAGTCCAAACTACAACATTTTTTATCTAACAGATTTGAGAAGATGAAAATTTGAGGAAGTTTGTGTGTGGGCTAAACTTGCCCATGCCCAATTAAAAAGATGAACAAACCACCAACATTTTCAAAATGATGAAACTAGATCAAATACCAACTGAGCCAACAAACTCAATATAAAAAAGGTATAAAGCTATCAACTCAATAACAGAGATTTTTTTTCTTTATAAATCAAAAATCATTCCACTTTTTGCTCAGACACTTTCTAAACATTTTCTTACTTCTGGAAAGAAAAGACTAGATCATCTGTTCAAAGAAACTGGTTCAACTTTTTATGAAAAATGAATTGCTTTACAGATCACATCAAAATAATAAAACATTTGCTGTACTCCAATGAATTCTTACTGCAGTACATGCATGTTGTTTCATAAGATTCATGCACAGTTTAATCATCTTCATATGAACTAAAAAAAGCTGTTAATCATTATTATATAACAACTGGGCGTTGCCTCATTTATCCCTATCCAGAGTTCACCTGGCTGTTTACTGGCAGCTAGTTTGCTGAGGAACAACTCAGTAACTTTGAAGAATGATCCGTTAACTGTCCTCATACCCTCCCCTGACATCCCACCTCTACAAAAATTACAGGTCACTCAGCAGGAGGCTGTATTTAATTTGAAAATCATTACAGGAGACAGGATTAACACAATCACAAACCATCTCATCATTATAATCTTGGTGCATTGTGGATATTGAAGGGGCTCCAAAAAACCCATAGCCCCTACCCAAACTCACTGACCCTTAGGCCTTTAATCTCAGATCCCTGAGCGTGGGTTTAGGCTACTTTGAGGGAGGGTAAATGGGGGACACACACGACCAAGCTGACAATCCCACAGTAAGCTGCCCACCCAATTTATAATTCATCTTTAGCTCGCCATATGTTACAGTTTTTTTTAGTTTTTTTTTTTTTTAACATAGGACAGTTGAGCATGGATTAATAATCTCTTGTAAAGCTAATCAAGGTTAGGTATTCAGTCATTAGCATGGTGTATGGCCTGGATTTCATCATAGATTTTCCTCCCTAAGCCATGGCTAACATTTTGACACTTGGTGAGGAAAAGTCAATAACTCCCAAGATGTATCCCTCAACAGGACACAGTGTGAATCCAGATGAGTGCATACATTATGAGCTGAGGTGAAACACCCTGCTGGGTTGGTCTTTATATGTGGAGTTGTCAGGCATAGATCAAAGTACAGAATCACTGAGGTTGTAAAAGACCATGTGATTGAGGGCTCGATATAATGAGAAGAGTCACCTCTGATCTCAGTTCTCCTTTCGTATCTGTCAGATTTATTTTCATCACTTCCTCATGCATTGCTTACAAAAAGGGCACGTTAGAATAAGAGTCATAAGATGGTAATCTTATGACTCTATTTAAAGACGAGATGTGTGGGATCATGAATGCAGGACGAGTTGATGAAGGACCACAAAAGTGCCTGTCTGCTTGGATAATTAAGTAGAGCTGGATAATATGGATTTCTCAATGGCTGTACATAATACATCTCAACCATGTTTTGAAAAGAACTAGAAAATTAGCAGGGCTGCTTGATTATGGAAAAAATCTGAAATGTGGCTGCTGCGGCAGATGTTGAGATCTTGGTTGTATGATACAATTACCCACTATATTTACATCTGTACAACTAGATTCAGTATATTACTAAGCAATACAACAATCCAAATTATCTTGATTACTATTCTGGTCCATTTGTGGGAAGCATTCAAATCATTCTAAAAAACAAAATACAACAAACAAAAACAAACAAAAATTGATAGTGGAACCCCAGCAACCAAAGTCTTGAAGTCTTAAACACCAAAAATTGGGATTTTTTTTTTCATTTCTGCGATCAAAGAACTTGCACATCATTGATAGCCTTTCCAAATGTTGACGTTGCCTAGATTTTTTAAATGGTTAAAAAATTTTTGTATTATTATGTGTTTCAAAATGATTAAATCGTCATATGTTTCAATTATCTGCTCTAACAAAAAGTTCAGAAACTGAACGATGTTCTTTCATATTTTTAAATAAAGGAGTCAGTATCTAAAAGCAACAGTATTGTGGCATCATTTGTGAAAGAGGGAGACCCTCTCCTCTGCAGTTCCCCACCTCTTGGCCAGATGGTGCAAATATATTTGTGCAATTAAAATAGTGTGCTGGAGTTTGCCTGAAGTTTTTGATAATCAAGATAAATGCCAAATATTGCTTTTAAGAACTTAAATGTTCAGTGTTGTGGCATGAATCAACTAGTGTCATTTTTTTAAAAGTATTAATGCTATTTAATTACACAAGATAAAAAGCATTACTTCCCACTTTGACTAAACATCTAAAATAGAATATATTTGATTAATAAGCATTAGGGACATGAATTGGGAACCTTTCCAGTTAATAATCAGTTCTAGTGTGAAAATTGTTGATAAAATTCGCCCATTATGTTTAGTAAATCTGTTATATGTGCCTTCCACTTGGTTCTGCTTGTCTTGAAAAATAACAATGCCATTCTCTCCAGATTGGCAGAGAGGCAGTCAGCACCAACAACAGCATGAGTCCAGAGAGTGGCTCGGTTACATACATAATGACACTAACTAATGTGCAATGTCTTTGAGGTTTCAAGAAAGTATGGGAACAAGAGAAACATTTTTGACACGGAATAGTACTCCATATCAGGAGTGCCACGTGTTTGATGTTGTTTGCACAGAAAAACCTGTGCAGGTCTACCTCTTAACAAACAGAAAATTCATAAGAACCAGCAAGGGTCAATACATAAATCTGGACTGATAACCAGGATTTATAACAGCATTGGTATCAATAAAACCTTCCAATTCCTCTCTCTATGAGCATGCTGATGTTAAATACTCAGGGTCTGTCAACAACTTTATTATTGTCCTACCTTCTCTCCCTTCTAACATCCATTGACATTTTTTTAAGCACATTCAATGCCCAGGCCATTAAGAAGGCTTATTTCACACCATAGGTGTTCAAATAAACAATTTTGCTCTAGGCAAAACGTTGCTACAACAGTGTCTCCATGACTGGTCAGTAAACCTGGTAATTTGTATTCAAAACAAGTGGAGACATGCTGTCATTACATTGTCCTCCAACCTTTCAGAAAGCCCAGGCTTTTAGAGACAAAGTCCACTGATTAGAAGGTAGAAAAATCAGGACTCAGTGAATGACTCTTTATTACTGTGATCACTCCTCAGAAAAACGGGGAGGGGGAAAGGCTAAACTGGCTTTTGAGGACCACTACCTTGCTGCTAATGTTCAACTCTAGGAATGTAAAGCAGAGAAAAATATGGGTCACAGAGTTCACTGAGGCTTTCCCTGCACATTTCTTTGTTCAGTTGAGTCAAAGGCACGAGGGATATAGGCTCTGGGTCTCTGACAGGTAAACAGATCAATACTGCAGGTCTCAGAGGCCCAATGGAGCCGAAGATCAGCAAACCTAAAATTCTCTTTTTTCGCTTTTGTGTCTCACAGGAAGAGAAACCGATCAGTGGTATGAGGTGAGAATCATGATCGGGTTGTAAAAATAGCACAGAGAGGAGAAATGTCTCCTAGAGAGATCCTTACAGACCAAAAACCCAATCAAGTAATCAAACACATGCAGGGATACACATGATCTACACACAGGGATGGATTAATGAAAGAATCCTGCCGTACTTCAGTCGATATTACTGAATCCCATTCGACAGCCCTGCCTTAGAAGTAAACCCCAATTTGAAAACTCTCTGGATTTGGATCTGATTCTTTCATCTCTGGTCCAGCTATAATCATCTCATGTTTCCAAGTTTCCATTTAGCCTCCCGTGGTCTAACAGCTTGGCTCTAATAGGAGAGTTAAGCTTGCTGCACAAAGACCTGGCAGAGAGTTGGAGCCCGGGAGATGGACAAAACAGATATGAACAGTAGAACAGTTTCCGTAGAGCCAGATTGGATGAAGCTGTACCCACAATTTTTGTAATCTTGGAGGAAAGCGTGGGTTTTATATTGTGACTGGCTGTAAGTAAGTCGATGTCCTCAAAATTAAAATAACCATGAGAAAAGCACCTGTGAACTGTGAGGCAAAAGCTTAAATTTAAATCTGGCGGACAGACGACAACAAGAGCGATCCTGTTTTGAGACATAATGCTGACTCGATAATCTGTCTGGATGTTGCCAGATAGGGCACATCAGGGCATGCCCACTGTGTGATTCCAGGCTACAAAACCTCTAAGCACAGAAATGTGAAATGAGGATACATCTGGTAGAGTAGGCTGATGTTGAGGGGAGAATTTTTTGGTCTCTAAAGCAACATTCTTGTGCTATGACAGTCACGTCTGTGATCAATGCTGAACAATATCAGGCTGTGTTTAGATGAGTTCAGAGTGAGTATTAAGGTCGACCCTGAATGCCAAGGCAGTGTTTGAGCAACACAGAAGGCTGGTCAGTGTTAGTCATTGTCGCAACTGCGGAGGAAGAGAGGTGGAGTTGGGAGAAGAAAAAACACCAACACTGGATAGATTCTCCAGCCTCGTGAAACACGGCTCACGTGGAGCTTCAGTTTGTGATGATAAACAGAGACATCCTGCCTCTCTCTCTTTATCTTCATCTCTCTATTCACAGGCCACAGTGCAGGCTGAGACTTGGCTTTGCCTTGAGCTGTGTGTTGACTCTATATTTAGCTTTTCACTACCAACTCTTTGGGCATATTTTTTAAAAGGCATATGACAAACCACTGGCTTCATGCATCACTGATGTACGACCTAGAACTGCAAGTTCGCTCTCTTTTCTCCATTTGAGAGCCTCAGAACCCTGACTCTGTTTATGTCTTTAAGCTTAATAGCTCACCGTGTTTTTTTTTTACCAACAGGCTGTGTAACATGGTTTTGAAAGGAATGCAAACCACATCACGTGGCAGTGACTGCTTGTTTTAGTTAACTAGATTTACTGAGACAGTGTTGCTGATTAGAGCAATTTAAACAAGCTAAAGCCAGTGATACTTTGCTCAATGAGTAACAAAGATGGCAATTATTTACTTCTGACTTCACTCTTTTCTGTAGATTGGAAGGAAATGTTAAAGGACTGAGACGAATATCAAGCCGTTGACAGCTTTTGTGGTGAATCCACTCGTTTAGTGAAGACATTCAGTGATCAGCTTGCAGTCCAGCTGGATCTGCCAGTAATCAGCCATCCAGCAAAGCTCTAAGTCAGAATGACTGAGCTCTGCCTACAGACACAAGACCCAATCAGCATCCTTTACAGCAGGAGGAGGTGGGAACTATGAGCATGACAGCAGGAAGTGACTGCTCATGCAGAGATTAGCATAGATGCTAACGGCTACAGCAGCGATTTTGTCAGATCTGGACCACATTACTTTCTTAAATGAAAATCAAACAACATTGAAAGCATTTATCAATGGCAAAGTTATTTTTGCACCACTCCAACATTTTTGGTGAGAGTTTGTTTTGTACTTAACATCGCAACAGTAGAACCTGCCTACTACATCATTGCCCAGCTGGACTAGTGAAATATATTCTGTATAGTATCTATTGAATGGTCTATCTGGCGTGTCAGGTTAGCGTTACAAAGGTGAAGCATTATGATACATTCATACATTCTGCCAATATTTCAGCCGATATAGGGGGATACACATACAGTAAATGTTGATATGTGCCAAAAATATTGGCTGTAAATATCGGCTTAAAATTTCCAATCTGCAGATACCAAAATTTAACATTTCATGCTATTATCTGCTGATAATACTATTGTAGTGATAATATTGTGCATCCCCAATAATTGTATCTTTATTTTTTGTCTTCTGAGCCTTTCATGTGGGATATTTTCCAAAGCAAAATCATAAAAAGAATTTGTTTCAAAAACTGAATACAAATTTGTCTTATTTCACAGTATAATGTGGGCAAGATGTGTCAGTCCAAGGAAAGATAAGGGAACAGGAGTGAGGGAATGTCAATGAGGGAGGCAGAGATTGATATTAGCTGCTGCCTGGCATAGAGCCACATCGATTCACAGCATGGCACAGGGCCATTGGGTTATCACTCAAACACAGGCTGGGACCATTTCAAAAACTCAACACACATCCTATTTCCCATTTTCCCAGTATGCCCTGCAGTGAGCCATACAGCAGCACCTGGTGCTCCCGCTGAGTTTCAGCTTGTTCTGCCCTCCGAGAGAGAGGAATGGGGGGGCGTTCAAAGCCTCGCAAGAGTTCCGGCAACCCTGCATGCAACTCAGGTTTTCAACACATGCAGGGGGATTTACTGCCTGCCAAAGGCAAGTGAAACACTTCAGAGAATATAAGAGAGCAGAGGTTAGAGAAACATGCCCACATGTACGTTGCATACACATATTTCCTTGAAAAGAAATGATTTAGCCGGGAGTAAACTGGCTAACCACTGTTTCTCTGCTGGTACTTGAAGGGTGTAAACCTCCAAAACAACAACAGAGCTGTGCCCGATTATGGCTCTCCTGAACTGCAGGCCAGGACATGGAGAAAAAACGCCGGAGGGGAGGGAGCCACCAGGAGAAGTACACTCATGTATTTAAAACAAACCCGCATGTGCCCACACTCATACACACAGCAGTCTCCGAGAAAGGGCAATGTACTAATCAGACTCATGAGGCCCTTTACACAGCTCACTGAAGAAGTCATCCTTACCCATAAAAAATATCAGAACAGCCTAATTGGCTGCAACAGCTCGGTGATACTCTACACAGACTCTCCCAGCATACATTAGTGTGCGATGATTAAGGGCTAGTTAGAGCTTTCATCACATCTGTCTGGGGAAAACTATGTTTCATGTTTTTTTCATACAGGCCACTAATCTAAAGTTGGCATTAAAGATTCCATGTGAAGTCTATGGTCCGATCAGAGCTCAACTAATCTATATTCATCTTACGTCTACGCAGACAGGGCTTGAGAGAAATGGGAGACCTTCTACACAAAGGCGAAACGCCTGCAAGAGAATGACTAGTAAGACCCACATTATCACGCTGCAGGCTTTGTACTGTGGGTGCTAAACTGGCTTCTGTTATTACTGCTCAAACAGTAATTACGCCTCTAGCAGTCAGCTAAAAAGCTGGGCCCCAAGCAGTTTATTTAGCCTTCAGTGTTTATAATATATAAGATGAAGTTGTTTTTTTCATGTTACTGAACAGGCAGTGTGATATGAAACTGCAGTTTTTGCACCGCTCATGGCTAAGCCTGAAAACAAACCATGTTCTACTATCAACATTGACAGAAAAGGGAGATTTCAGGGGGTTTAAGTATTTCCTGGGATGGTTTGTTTTGATCTGAGAAGCTGTTTTTGTCTTTCTTCTATGCTATGATGGAAATTTCAAGATTTTAGACTCTGCTTTTGTCATCAGTGTTTAATCTTTGCCAATTAATCACAAGTCAGCATCTGTTTATTCTGGCTGTTCATTGAGTTTATTGTTCAGTTGCTAAATCTGCCATTGAATGGAGGCTGTCTCTCAAGGGAGGGCAGGGATTCAATAGGCCTGATTTATCGCTCCACCATATCAGCGTCTGGGCTGAAGACTTGGTGCTACCCTTTTATATCAGGACAGTTTTCAAAACCAGCTTCAGCAGAGTGCGTTCACACCCTCAATCATTTGCAATGCAAAGTTTTCCATATCTGAAGTGATGCTGTCGCTTTCCCTCTCTGCCTAACACTCTTAGTCTGGTAAAGATCTCGCAGGTCCACGCGCCAGCACCCCAGGGGAACAGCCGTTGTTATGGTTACAATGCCAATTACAGTAAGGGACTGGGAGGCGGTCAGTAAAGGCAGAGCAGGGGGATGCCGCTGACACAGATGGCTGTTTCAGAGCACACAGATTGCCCTCCTCCCTCTTCTCTGGCGTCTTCATGCAGCAGCATCACATCCCTCATTTTTGAGATTTGTTTAAACAAAGAGCACACTGGTCTGAGGTTTCTTTGAAGCATTTTTGCTTTTGCTCTTTGCTCTTTGCCAAGCCTCAGCCATGGTAAACAAGCAGTGAATCACAGTGAGTCTGTCTTTGGTGTGCATTTCAGCATTTTTCCCAAAAGACACTGCTCCCCGAGGTGTCATTACACGTGACCTCCTCTGCTGAACAGCCCCTCGTTGTTTCTGACATAAATGACAGAGGAGGGGGAGCAGCTGGGGCCGCAGCTGGGGCACACACATAAACACAGCTATGCAGCTCGGACACAAAAACACGCACAACATGCACGTGATTCCATTTTTCCTTCCAGAGCACAGTGTCAGGGCTGCAGGAGGAAGGGGGAAGACTGAAATCAACGCTAAACTCATTTGTTTATGGACAGTTTTCTTAATGAACCCACTGCCTGCAGCCATTTAACCTTACAGGCCATAATCATTTTTTTTTAGTCAAATGCCATATGTAGTGGCCTAATGTTATTCCCTCATCATACAGGACCCCATTACTGTTGAGACACAGCTAATCAATCAAAATGACGCATTGACAGGATGTGGGAGGGACTACACAAAGTCAATGTGTCTTGTCCTGAGCTTTTCAATCAAAGGCTCTCAAATGTCAACACTTAAATGATACTCAAGTTTCCACCTGAATCAATGCTGTCGTTCTGTTTACCACTGCAGCTATAGAAGCATTCCCCATTCATTTCTATCTGTACCCCTTAAAATTTTCTATTTCTGTTTGCACCCCCTCTCCTCTCTCCATTCACCCTCCCAAACAAAGACGCTGGTCTCTTGGGCCGGTCCAGCCCTTCCTCCTGTCCAGACAGAAACTAACAACCCCCTCCTCCCATTTGTAGTAATTAAATCCTGCTTGTGACTGTGTGCAAATGCAGTCACTCCAGCATTTAGGTAGAATCTATGATCAAAGACTCTATCTATACAATGCATTAACATCCATTTTGGGCTTTCAGATACCAAGTGGTGCTCCTTTTTGCTTTGTGTACACATCTTTCAGTGCATACTGGAAACAGCTTAATTTCTGACCAACACTCTAGACTACATTCTGAGGTGGTAGGGGATGTTTTCATCCAGATTAGGTTGACTTTGTGGACTTAACTCGTACTGATTCACACTATCATTGTGATAATCTTTGGTAGTCTGACATTAAGGATAGGAAGCTAAAAAAATGATCTACAAGCAGTGCAAACCAAATTTAAAAGAGACAACAATGCTCTTTCCATTATTCAAGGAAACAAACTTAAACTTGAACTTGCTCTATCTTTGGTAAAACAGTTTTGAATGTTTTTGCTCTATTGTCTTGTCCTGACCTTCAGAGTTACCTTTAAGTTGGTGAGATTTTAGAAACAAATTAAAGGATCTTTTGACCAGTGCATGCACGTTTCACTGCTGAATGCTGCTGATTTATTGATTGTGAAATCCGTTTGAAACTTTTTTTGCTGCTGTCCTGTAAAAAAGTTTTTTTTTGTATCTTAATAGGATTGCTCCAGGTTAAATAAAGTTTAAAGGAAAAAAAGATTGGAATCCCATACTTTACTACTTAGTCAGAAAAGGAAAAAAAAAATATATAAACAAAGGCAAAGTGGCAAGTCTTTCAAATGAAGAAGAAGGTGGGGGCTCAGCATTCTCGACACTACTGTGCACATGATAAATCATATCTGTCAAAATAATGAACTGAAGGCTAAAGAGAATCGGTATCTGAATAAAACAGACATGTGAGTGGCTTTGGGGTTGCATTTAATGATAAGCTATAAACAAACAATCCTCTCTACATCAGCCAACATTTCTCTAACAGAGCATTCAGCATTAATGAATTCAAGATGAAAGATAAGGCAAAGCACAATACCCTCAAGTCAGTGCTGAACAAATGCTGGAACCATGCTGGCTGCTTTTATGCGAGATACATGTTTATTAAGCTTTGTTTGTTCACAACAAGATAGCTGCTGATTGTCCATTTAAAGTCCCAGTAGTTTAAACTCAGGCAGCAAGCTGATGGAGAAACCCCCCACATCCAGTGAGCTGGTTCCCACAGGAAACCCTGCATTGCCCACTGCCCCTCCCACCCAAACCTCTCTCCCTTTTCTCTGTCTGCTATCCCCATTTCTCAAGGACCCCTGAGAGACTGGCACACATCCAATTAAAACCCCTCCTCTGCTGGCTCCCTCTGCGCCCAAACTCTAATGTTGTTATTGCTATACAGGCACCCTCCTGCCCAACTATACAGCTCTGTCTTATTATCTCCCCTCCTTTTTACACCATTTCAATTCCCCATGCCCCCCTTCTCCCCAGCACAACTCTGCCTGAGGGTTTCAATGCAGGGGCTCCATGACACTTTTGTGGCAGGGGGAACCCAGACCCACTACCCTATTTACAATGGAAGCCTAAGGAAGGAGGAGGTGAGGAGGATGGCAGGGAGTGGGCACGGAGCGTGGAGAGAGTGCAGGCATACTGTAACTCTGTGATTGCACTTCGGAGGTGAATTTTAAAAGAACCCCCCACCCCCACCCCTCGGCTGGAAGGCACAAGCCTTTGAAATTGGGTTTGCTAATGTTTGAATAGATAGCAAAGAAGATGGCCCCCAGAATTCACCCTCCAGATTAATTAATTTAGCTGACACTATCAGCACTGCTCTGTTCGTGCTAAGATAATTGAGATGAGTTGGCTATGTAGAATTTCAGAGAAACCAGATAGGGGTGTGCCACAATGTACTCGTTACAAAAAAAAGGAAAAGTTATGTACCATTCATCTGATCACTTAATGAACTACAGGAAGCCGCAAAGTGCCCCAGGACAAAACTGCAGAGGAAAAACTAGTTAGTTTAGCTCACTCTCTCAGATATGTGTGCATGCATATAAAACTAAGGGTCAAGAAAGAGTAGCCACCATCTGTCTGCCTTCAGTCACTACATATGTATTCTTGCTCTTCATATATGTTAATATATGGGTACCCCATCTCACGATTTTTTTTTCTCTAAGGATATTACCTAAATCTCCGGGATACAAATACTCCTCAAGAAAAACCTCAATATCTACAACAGATATCAATGTCCAGCGGAGTAAAACATCCAACATCGAACAACATAAGGCAGAAACAGGTTCTGTTTTTGGGCTCACCAACATTTTTTTGTCTCAGTGAAGCCAGTGGTAAGAGTTTAACAGCTTCCAGTCAAGACTTGCCTCTCTCTTTATTGTCTAGTCTCTAACCTCTCTTTATGTGTTTAGACTCGGTTAAATGATTAAAAAAAAAAAAAAAAGGTAAATAACAGCCCCGCTCTAGCTCAATTCAGCGGCATGAGCTCTGGAATAAAAACAAAACTCCATCTAATTAGGATTCAGGACTGCTACAGGTTGAGTTGCAATACTGTTTTTTCTTTCTGGCAGCACTTAAGAGTTGTCCCCTTGGGGCAAAACAAAACAAATTGATAAAAATTAAGGATGCACAATATTGGATTTTGATCAACTCCAATACGCCAATATTTCTGAACTAACTGATACCAATATTTTTCTTCAGAGTACAAAGTCTTTACTTTACGAAAACTGACTTGTTGCTTTCAATGAGACAGTCTATTTGCATGAGGAAAATCTTATACAGCATAAAGCAGATCTTTTTCTCAAGTTGAAGTGTTGATCTACGATTAGTTCTCATTTGCACTTTCATGCAGATAATTGTTTTTAGAGAAACACTATTCAAAAACTGATAAAGGAGCGGGTATATGCAGATAACATTGTTTATTTATTGCCGTCTCTCTCTTATTCTCTCCAAAATATACCAAAGCCTGATAGCTCGGACAATGAATATGTATCAGAACACTTCCCACACTGACAATCCAGCCCCCTGACGTTTTAATGTGGAATCTGTGGATTTAGAAGGTGTATCTGATTACTAATGACAATATAACAACAGATGAAAACGTAGATTCACTGGTCTGAACTTTTCAATTGCATCTGAGGAACCAATTATATCTGCAGATGACTAAGCAAACTTTATTTTGATTCAGCATATATTTTCCAGCTCCCATTACAATTATAAAGCAGCTTATGTACAATGAGCTTCTTCAGTTCCCACTGAAGGCTCATGGCTCCACAGCTACTGAATGTCAGTTCCTGTCTCAGTTGCTATGACATTAATCTTGACATTGTAAGGAAATGCAGCATTGTGAGTGCTGATAGTAACAATTCACAGAGAGGATAAGCACATTCCCCCCTGTCTAAAATCGGAATAGCTGTGATTCATTACTTGTTGTTCCTTTTTAAAGACAGGTGACAGAGGTGACTTCCTACTTGAACTCAATGTGGTCCTTTCCTTAAATCCACCAAAAGGCACCCGGATGCACACAGAACCATATTTCATGAGCTTCCTATCTGCTATAAAAAGCTAAACCCCTCTCAAGTAAACAGGATGCAGAGCAGGGGGTTGGGGGACTTATTCAATGGAAGGAAGGAGGAAGATTTGATCAAGAGGAGCTTTAGCCACTGTAAAGGTTTACCATGTAAATACTTCGCCATAAACAGGCACTCTGGACAGACTTAACAGTATATTTGATGCAAGTCTCTAAGTGGGGTTTTATTAGGTAATGTTGCTTGGATTCTTTGCCAGAAATGAGGAAGGTTATTGCACCCACAGATTGAAATCTCAACCCAAACTAAATAAAAAATAACAATCAAGGCCATTATAAAAGTACTGAGTCACAAACTTAGACACTTACCACATGATTAGCTGATTCATCGGTTATGCAAGAAACTTTTGAAAAAACATTAATGACCCTATATGGGCTGATAAATCTGACAACAACTTAACTGAGAGTGTTCATATGACAAACTAAACACTAGTTTTAAAATAAGAAAAAATGAGTATCTCAGATACTATGCATTGTGTTTTTTTGTGTAAAACAAACTAACTTAACACAAATATAGGGTCTTTTTTCATACACACATATGGCCATAAAAGACCCACAAATACTTTGATCAAGTACACCAAAATGGCAACAGAACTAAGGTGCTGTGCTGTTAAGAGTAGGAGTTTACCACATGGAGACGAAAATGTTTTCTCTATAAAGACAGCATCGTTTCAAGAAATGTGTCCGTCCACTGGAAACCACTGAATATGCCGTATATGTCAGGCCTGTGAGTGGCGCTGTAACTCTGCTGCAGACATACAATACACTTAAACCAAAGAAGAAGACATGGAAACTGCGCACACATCATTAGAAATGTCATCAAACACTGGTGTATGTAGTTTTCCATGTCCTCTTTTCACTTATAGTGGTTGCAGAGAAGCAGAAGACTTTGCTGCAAAAGCAATAACAATCTCTGTAACTTCTGCAGCACGAAAGCGACAATTTCTTCCACTACTGTTTCTGTTGTTGTCAGGGTTAGCGCATGTGGTTTAAGCAGAAGGTGGGGCTGTGACATCATTGTTTCTGAGGCTATCTGTATTTGTTGTCCACACGGAAACACTCAGCCAGCACTTTCAGATTCATCTACTCTAGGACCCATTTTCAAAAAAATTGCATTTTCAGGCACCCAAGACGCCACATCCATGTGGACTGAACACCTACACAATTAAAACCTGTGTAGGCCTGAATTTGTCTCTGTGTAGACGGTCCCTTAAAATACAAACTCTGATGCAACACAATAAAGACTACTTGTCAGAAAAGAAAGAAAAAACAAGCCATGTGTTATTTGCACACACAACCCATATGAGCACTCACGTGAATGCACACTGGCCTCTTTGTGAACAGATTTATGTTAGAAGTTATAGAGGATGGAAACTGGAGAATGGCCTTTTACTTCAACTAAACATGTGCTGTCAGAGGCACACTGCCATTACAATGACTTCATCCCCTGTTTTTAGCCTGGACGACTGCCTGATCTGCACTTGGTCTTTGGTAATTGGATTATAATGTTCGAATCATGACCCTGCCAGGCTACCACACAGCCTTTCTATTAACTATTGACTTAAGCAAAAGGCACAAGAATGTAAAACACAATCAGTTCTACTGTAAAGCTTTAATTTCAAGCTTTATGATACCAAATAAATTTCAAAACATAATTAAATTATCTGCTTCTTTACTGATCAACTGTGATTGACACACTTTATAGATAACCTGGGAACCTCATTATATTACCTGCAGTCATAAGGCAGTGTCTCTGATAGCAAATTGATGAGTCACATAACTTACATAATGTAACATTTCCTTGAACAACTGCAATATCTTGAGCTGGCATCTACATCTTTTTGCTTGGCCTAGGAGGCTTGATATGGGTATTTGCTGAAAAGAATCCTACTGTATGTTCTTTTTACAGTTCCTAACTTTGTCAGTGCAGGAAGTAATGGAAGAATCAAATAACCCGCTCTTTCATATGTGAACAAGGACTCTGAAAGCTGCCAGCATGATTCAATCAAACAGCCTTTAGACATGGTTCAAGAAAATAGAGGTTTGAGGACAAGCGGTGATAGTCTGTTTATCAGACTTAAGGACCAATCCTTTAAATCATTACGGATTATCAGGGGGGTACTGTACCTAAAACTGGGCTGAATAATTCTTTCATTACTTTGCCATACCATATGGTTGTCCTTCTGGGACACAGAAGGTACCAATAGCCCATGAGAGGGATTCTGTGGATAGACTGATAAAGTTAACAGTCTCAACACTTTGAATAAACAGTGACCTAAATTTACAAAACCATTATGTTGGAAGATCTTGGACAAACTTTGCACTCTTATTAAGGCAGAGATTGATCTTATAATGTGGCAGGCTGCTGGAACCCAGAAAACAGACTGCTCAGTTCAGCAGCTTCTGGAGTATGCTACTGGGCTAGGAAAGGGCAGTGCAGGGCAGGATATCTTCACATGAGCACCTGGCTGCCTCTGGAAGCCTTACCCCAAAATGCCCTAACCTGCCTCCGGCTGTGGAGTCTGCCAAGTATGACCATGCCTGGCAGACTCCCAGACCTCCGTAAGCTCTGCACAGCGGCTGTGATTCATCCTCTTAGGCCAACAGAGTAGGGGATTTGGGACTTTATTTAGTGCCATTTAGAAAAGATTACCCCTTACCTGCAGGACTGCTGTCCAGCAAAAACATTATGGATGAAAAGGGAAGATCAGACTCCTGAACAATTCTGAAAGCTTCAGCATATGTAGGGTCAAAAACAGAGCCAAACACAGACTGAAAGCCCAGTGAAAAAGACCATTATTGTGGTGCCTTGAATGACATGGGGCTGTTTTGAGGTTTTTGTTGAGCCGCAAGAATTGATGACTTTTGAAAGATAACAATGGAAAAAGACTGTAATGAGAGAGGAGAAGCTGTTTGTGAGACGATAGTTTGGTGTAGCAGTATAATGGTATACATCTGTCTAGTGTTTATGACTAGGTATAGGAACTACTTGATTTGATTGATGCTAATCCCATTATTAATTCTGCTTATCAACCCTACTTTTTATTAGTTTCCTTGCTGATTCCAGAGGATTTATGGTGTCTGGAAAAAGTGCATCTTCTGTGTCAATTATGTCAAACACATGGCACTCCTGAATTCAATGCCAAATGACCAGTGTTTCATGTTGCTGGTGTTCCCACCCTTGCTCGAAGTCTCACAGTAACAGACAACGCATCTTGCACGGTAAGCATCATTTTGTGTAAAACTACCAAGCAACACTTATGGTGCATTCCAGTTGTACTGGGAAGTCGGGATTTCCGAGTTCCGAGTGGGAAATTTCAACTGGAACGCCCCCCAAGGTCGGAATTTCCTACTGGGAACTCGGAGGATCCTCACCACCCCTGAGTTGACAATTGAAGATGGCTGCCCCCAGTGTAAACAGTTATTAAGCTCTGTCATATTCCGTTTATTAACACTTCTTTCTAGTGTTTGTCGCACTAAATCAGACATACATAGTATTGTTCAACTTATATTTATGGAAATGCTGCCATAGTGTAATTTACATTCTTTATGTGGTATTTGTGAACTACAACATAGGGCGTGCTAACAACGGCTAACAATAGCCTGGTAGATCGGCACATTTTTTCCGACTTTGTAACTGGAACGCTAATAACTTGGAGATGACATCATTCCCACTTCCCTCTTCCCAGTTACGATGTTCATGGAACGCAGCATTAGAAGCCCTTCTGACTCCTGCTTGCTGTGAGTACTCCCTGTCCCTTTAATTGTTATGAACACTATGATGTATTACAGGGGTCACCAACCTGCACATCTCGATCCACTGGTAGTTCTTTCAGATTATCACAGTTTCACTTATCCATGGCATGTATGGATCTGGTGAATCCAGCGACTTTTCAAGATTATTAAGGAATAACCAAATTCCCTACACCCTATTAAGACATTAAGGGTTGAATACTGGAACAATAGGAATTGTTAAGCATGAGGGCAAATGATGCTGAGTAGTCAAAAGAGTTGGAACCTATTCCCATCTTTAACCAATTCTTGTTTCCCATCCCTGTTTATCACTCTTTATATGAGGGACCAAATTGGTTGTAACCTCCTCGTATTTTTCTACCAGCATCCAATCACCGTCCATCCCATTTACCACCACAGAAAGGGCTTAGTCACACCAGATATCTTTGTTTAAGAACATTGGGATATATCCTTTAGTGATCTGCCATTTCAGAAAGGACAAAAGTGACCAATCCTTTCAAAGCTAACCACAATGGGACGCCTCTCTCAATCTCTCCTTTGTCACACACTGTGTTCTGCTCCCATATAACCCTCTCTTCGTCTGTGACATCCAAGACCTGCTAACCCCAGCTGGCTCAAAAACACAAAGGGGACAGCGGGCAAAACACAGAGCCCAGGTTTTACTGAGCTTAACAATATCTAGGTTTGTGATTGTCTAGTTGAATTCCAGAGAGCAGGTCACAGCTGCCACTCCAGTGGCAGGAAAGTTTGGAGAGGAACAGGTGAAAATGAAGGACTTGAGTTTGGTCTCTGAGCGCAACACAGACCCAAGGAGCTCTGGGCTTTAAATAGTGTTTTTGTCTCTTTTTACTCAGATAAGGTAGAACCACAATGTAAGTGCACTAAAATACTGTGGGGTGCTCTATGAACTAGTAGTCTTTGCAAAGAATACAATATTTTGTGGTCTATTTGTTTAATCTCACTACATTCACATATACGTATGAAGCTTGTCAGGCTCTCCACACAGGTTCAGACTGCACTCAGGAGCAAGCACGTCCCTTTGAACTGCATTTACAGTTGGAGGTGTGGCATGATGTCATCCGTGAGTGGCTTACCTTAAGAATATCAACAACAGCTCAGGCAGCACCACCACATGCTCTCACACTGCTGGAGTGCACTATAATGCCATTAGCTTAACCTGTGACTAGCACTGTGCACTGCTTTCTGAATGATACCAGGGTAAAAGTCCACCCAGCTTTGTCACACCATTAAAGCAGCCTGACATGCAAGATTGCCTTTGTCACAGAATCGACTAAGCAGATTAAATCACCTTTTTACATAAGAGACAACATACTGTGTGTCTGACACTTCATTATGGAAATGCTGAATACTCACAAATCAACCTATGATTGGATTGAGTCTTTGCTGTTTTTCAGTTTGAAAGCAATTGGGGAATTTCTGCTACATGAATTGCCCTTAAACTCTGCTTGTTTATTGGTTTACAACAGAGGATTGTTTATGGTGCAGAGCGCAGTTTTAATATTACCTCTGCTGAGATTCCAGGTTAGCTGAATCAGCACTAAAATATGACCATGACACACTGTTGGCAATTAAATGGTCTGAGCATTTCTAAAACAGGAAGTGGATATCCCACACTGTAATCAAACAGCTGCCAATGTTGGCTCCATAACTTCCCAACTCTCCTGGTTCTAGTGCCATGTTGTTTGGCTGCTTGCAAGTGTCTTTATAACAGAACTCATCAACATATGGTGTGTTCCATTTACCTCAGAAGTTGGACGCTGAAGGTCCACTTATCCATTTATCCAAAAGCACCTAAATGAGGATTCCTCATCATTACACCTTGTGACATTCACATTTATTCAGTGAGGATGTGATATTTGTGTCAATAAAAGTGCAATATGGTTTTGGGTTACGCATGGAGAGACACATTGGCGCTCCCCATACACACAAAAGCAGATACAAACACTCACAACACTCCTGAGTGACCCATCCATCAAATTTACAACTTTGACACTTGCTGTGCTTGAAACAGCACTGTGAATAGGGCTACTATTCCTCCTTTTTCTTACTTTGTTATATTGTTGGACATCATGACAGCATCACACAGCAGTGCTAAGACAGTAAAGTCAGAAAGTAAAGTACTTCAAATGAAACACCTACTTCCAGAACCAAATAAAGTGGAGCTGATTTTAGCATATACCACAAATGGAAAGCACCACATGTGTTTGACAGTCATCACAATGTACCAGGAAGATGTGAAATATAAATGACACACATATCAAGAGAGTATCCCTATTCCCTGAGCATATAATGATGGAGAATTATTTTGTGGCTGCAGGGCAAAGGTGCGAATGGGAAAGCATGAAGGGAGGGGGCTGACTTTGGCCCAAGCTGTAGAAAATATTGAAAGCAGACCATAAAAACACAGAAAAATCCATATATGATACACCATTAACCAAATCCAGGGTTACCTCTCGCCAGGGAGCATGTGCGTATGTAGCCTGCATTGCAATTATCCTTTAGCAGTCACCCACCAACCCACTCAGAGAGCAGCCACTGCCTAGAAAGCACCACGGCTGCCTATATGAGGGCACAGAGCTGTGCCGTTACTAAGCAACAGCAGTGAATTCCTCCATCTTCCTGCCACAGGAGAAGCGTGGATGTGTGGGTGTGTTTAGGTGTGAATATAAGAGCACTGTCCAAGGGTAGGTGAGATGTTGAGGATTTTTTTTAAGGGCTGGTGAAATTTGCTCACTGTCATGATGATTTCTGGTATGTTGTTTAACTCCAGCAGTAAAAGATAGAGAATGATACTGAGGCAATTAAACCCTTATAAAGTCACATAAATCTAAGCTGTTTTCCATTGTGTTGTGCTTGTGTACAACAGAAAGGAAGTAGAGGTTTGAGGTCACTGGAAAAAATCCAGTGAACTCTGCAAACCTTCCAGACAACCTATTTTAGTCTCTCTAAGTCCTAAAGAGACAAGGGATGTCCAAACATTGTCGCCTTCAGTGTGAATAGTGGTCGTTCACAAGAGGGAACGTGGCATTTACACCTGATCCAAGAAATAACTTGTATGTGCTTATTTAACAGCTCAAGACAAAGCCACACTTATCAGTTTGACTTGTCTGCTTTAACACACAAAGCCAGATTGTGTGGATATTATATGACATTTCCACATTTCCAATCCGAATGGGTTGCTGAACAATGTGTATAAGAATTCTGAGTCAAGATAAGATTTAATTTTGCTGCTCCTCTTAAAACAACTTATCCAATATTTGCTTTTCAGGACTGTTTTTCCAAACACAATAAAAAGGAAATGGATAGGGGTGTCAAAGGAATATGTTTTTATGATAGCATCATTTGTTTCCTTCAAACAGAGCCAGAGATGGGGGCTGGGTGGTGGAATAAGGAAATTCAGCCATGGTCTATCAAAGGTTAACATCTGACAAGTGATCTACAGCCAGAATAACCCAACCCTGAGGCAGAAGAAAGAGCTTCTGCTGCAGCTTTGAGCAAACAATTGTGTTTATTACCCTCACAGATGGATGTTTGTGGTCCATCTGCGGACAGAAGTAGATTCTGTCCATCTGTGGGCAGAAGTAAAAACTGGTCTATGTCACACACAATGAAATCTCCTTAAACTAGAATACTCTAAAAAGAAGAAAAATCTCATGAAATGGCCCCAATTATTTTCATTCGCTTTAGTTTGCTACCATGGTTACTCTAGAAAGCCTCCAGTCTGTCTTTTCTATTCGGGGCCTTTTTGCTGTCATTCCTCTGTGGAAGTACCGGGACTTCCTGCCAAAGACATGCATGGGAAACTGAGCAGGAGTTGCTGAGACACCCATAAGACCTCCTCTTTTGAGCAATAACAACAACAAGAGAGAGGCCACTGAAAGACGGACAGGGGAGAAAGGAAAAGCAGAGAGCAGAAAACTCTTCAGAGACTTGAGACTGAAATGCACAGAAAAAACCCAGAGGAGAGATGAGCAGAGTTCTGGCAGGAAATAAGGGGCTTTCCATGATGACATCTCTCTCAGCTGTTGGTCGTCTTTCCTTAAGCACGCTGCATTGCCACTGTGTTTGGGATGTAAGTCCATAACACACTCAGTAGCCATAATGGGCATGACAAAGTAAGAGGTCATATTATGATGAAAGATGAAATGAGTGTCAAAACAGAATATTTTTATAACATATTAACAGAGTCAAGAGACTGAATGTGTGCCTGTTGTACCTATTAAGTAAAACTTAGCTCACTTTTAAGCAACGATACATTATTTAACTCGAATCGCAGCAAACAGTTGACCTTAGAGCACAGAACTTTTAACAGGAAGAATGGTGTCTGTCCTTTTTTGGTTAGAGACAGCCTTATTCTGTCTTTCAGCCCTGGCCAGTTTATCCAACAGCAACAGACTGACTGGATTTATTGGCTAAAAGTGACTGTATGAGTAAGTGCCATAAAATCCAGGGTTTGAAATGGACTTTATCACCTACCTGCCTCCGTGGCTAAGTGAAACAAAATCATTTATCAGTCATTTAATTTTAACAAGCTGCACTGTAGTGTGAACTTTGTAACTTAGGCTTTAAATACTTGAGTGAAAAGTGTTTTTGTAAAAAGAAATGTTGCAACTTTTATAGATAAAAGACTATACTGAAATGCGTTTCGTCTTGCTCATATAAGACATCACTTAAGTTATTTTAGTTAATCATTTCAAGAATGGTTAGACCACTCATTTCAGCCAAGTCATCAAAGGCTGATTTAACTGCAACTAAACCAAGACCAAAGGCCTTTACACACCAAGGGCGATGCGAATAAACAGCACGAAATTGCGAATATTTCAGAAATGTTTTTGAAATGTCTTTTGATGCACATTGGAAGCAATGTATTTGTATTTTCTGTTGTGAACATTCTTAAAAATTGGGCTGTGGAATCCAAAATAGACTCAACATCAAGTGACAGTGACCTGAGTCTGATTTCACTAAACACAATCAAATGGGCACATATGATTGTGCAAAGGAGAGGAGAACTTCATGCATTACACCACAGCAGCTTCAGGACCAACATGAGCTTAAGTATACTTAGGTATACTTAAGTATACAACACCTACCAGTGACATACTGCAGTAATACTATCCCCCTCCATCCATTGTCTTTAAAAGTGTCATATTTTGACTTAAATCTGGTTCTCACGTTCATTTCTAATGTAGAGAGTACGTTTACAATCAGTATTGTTCAGAAAACCTTCCAGTTTTCAAAAAGAGAGTACTCCTGAAAGTGCTGTATTCTCTACAGTCTGAGATGCTCTGTTGGAGCTCCTGCCTTCCATGTGGGCCCAATGTGCTCGGATTGGTTTACAGGTCTGCTCTGTGGTAATTGGTCCATTTAGCACTGATGTCAACAGTTGCACTCATTCTACCATCTTTACTCTGCAATGGGCTTAAACTGATGATGAAACAATGGCATGACGTCACACTGGTAGGTCTATTTGGTAGAGCTGGTGGATTGAGACGTTTCAGGCAGCTACTGGTGCCACACAGAGGGGGAGAAGGAAAAGTCTTAATGTTGTGAGCAATTTCTATTGTTCACAGAAACAGCCACAGAATGATACGTGGAGGAGACATGCCCTATTAGGCAAATCATACTCAAAGACGCATGATATGGGCTCTTTAAATTCATTATCTTTATTATTTTTAGGACTTTGGTCAAATAAAACAAGCTCCTATGATGTAAACAGACCATCAGTGGTACTGCTCAATGTATTGACTTACTCGATGCCAACAGCAAGTGCTTTTATTGGTCAGATGTGGGCTTACTGGGCTCAAAACTTTAGAAAATTGACTGCAGTTGAAAAAAAAAACGCTTTCTCACTCCGATTGGCTATGGATTTAAAAAAAGGCAATGAATAATACTTTAATTTCAGCTACAGTTATTGCTTCCCTCAGTTATCAAAATAGGTTAATCAAGATTAACGAATTACTGTATAACAGTTATTTTTGTTTCTTAATACATCAAATCTTTCATTTTTACATAGTTATACATTTTCTTTAAGTGTCAAAATGTTCCAAAAGTAAACTTATTAAGACTGTTTCATCACAATAAATGCATGTAGGAAAGCAGAAATTTAAAACCAATGGTTAATAGAGTTCAACAATCAGTATCTCAATGCCAGTCAAAAAGATCACAATCATGACTTTTGCCATAATCAGGCAGCCCCACGAGGTAATCAGGTGATTGTTTTAAAGTACATGCCAGTTCCAGGAGTCATCAGAGTCTAGCAGTTTATTTCTAGAAAGTAATTTTTCTGCCACATCTGCCACAGTCACTGGATGGTTTAGCAAATTAACATAACACGGCACTATGACATCCACATTTGGTGGGTGGGAAGGCCGATTTCCAACCCTGCTCCTAACCCTGGTAAAGTTGTGTGAACATCAGCCCCTTGCAAACTTAGATGGCTTATAGCAGGCAGTTGGGGCACTCTGTGAAACTGGGGTGAGCACCATTCTTCCTGTTAAAAGTTATTGTATTATTCAACTTTGAAACTTGTTACATTCAGTTATTAAAATCACGAGGCTGTAGCAGACTGCTTTCCTGCTTTGTTGGGACATTGGACACAGTCTAGAACAGCAGCAGAGTAAAAGTCAGGCAGCCGTTTAGGAAAACAGACACATCCTTTATCTGACTCTGTGGCCCAGCATGAACCGTCACTCTACATTCTTTCCATTCCCCAAAGGTTGTAACTTATTGGTTTTCTCTGAAAGTTACTCATCCCTCTCTTACTTGAGCGGGAAGTTTCAAATTTTAAATGTACTCCCGCCCCTTTGGACTAAACTAGTAATTCTTGTTCACAAAGGAGGGCCTGTCTGAGTTGTGATACTGTTTGACAGGATATCTAATGTCCATGATATAATTTAAGGCAGTACTTTTAAATGTTATCTTAGCATGTGATTGTCATACTGATGAAGACTTTAAAAAAAACCTGTTCACATGTTCTGGTGTGAAAAGAAACATAAATGATTAACTAGAATCACTTCTCCCCTACTATCTACTGTGAAGTACATTGAGCTTACACTTGTATGAAATGGGCTATACAAGTAAAACTGAACAGAATTGAATACTGCAAGGAAATGCTGATCACGCCCTGCAATAATCTGTGCAGTCTACAAATCTTTTGTATATAAAGATCTTTCATCACAGAATTTTGCAAAACCTAAGGTGAAAACACAATAAGGCCTGGACTAGCTGTAAGTCAGACAGGAATGTCTTGAAGGGCTGCATAAATAAATAAAGGCAGAAATGCAGTGGGGGAAACCCTGATAAAGGAGGGGGTTGGGGTGTGGAGCAGGCAGCAGAGGAAGCATCCCCTCCTCATTTTGCAGTTTTGACCTTGTGAGATGAAAGGTAGCAATTTAATTCTGATCCCCAACTGAGTGTTGAAGCAAAGCATGATCCATATTGCTGAAACCCAGCGGATGTGCAGGAAATATGTATATACAAGCAAACAATTTGTATGATGATAAATGCCATAATAAATGTATGAAGGTATTTTTAGGGGTTACTGAGTATACAAGTAATAGATGATATATTTTTTGCCAATTCATACATGATTCGTTGTATTCTGAAATAAAAACGCACCTCTTTCAGCTGGTCCAGCTCCTGCCTGACTGCCTCGTACTCGATCTCCAGGTCATCGTACTGCTGTTTGAGCTGCTGCTTCTCCTCCAGCACCGCCAGCCCGTACTCCGCCGCCTGGATCTTCTCGTTCGTCGTCTCACTCAGCTCCCGGGCGAGACGCTCGATCTCGGCCCGCATCCATTCTGGACCAGCCTCCCGCAACAGCATCGCGTCGGGATAGCCCTGCTCCTCCACGGACATGGTTCGGTACCGGTGATAATCAACCAACCTACGCCAGCTGATCTGCGACAAGGGAGAGGGGGGTGTCGGGGCGTCTTCAAGCGGTGTAACCTTGAAGCGGTTGCTTAAATTCGTCTGTATTTAAATTGCATGATTGTTACGGTTGCTTTTCTCGTAGGCGACCTCGTTTCTTTGGTCATGTAGATGACGGTGTTGCTGTTCCTCCGGCGGGGGAGCTCGACGTTATCCTTTAAAAATGCTCCATCGCTGAGAGGCTCGCGCGTTCCTTCTCCTCTCCCCCGGCTTGTTGGAGCGATAGAGCCTGAGCCGGAGTACCATAGCCAAAGGAGAAAAAAAAAAAGACGGTCCACTTCCGGTATGGGGTTTCAAAATAAAATCCTGTGGTGTATTTAATCCTCAAATTACCACAAGTTCAGCGTGTATTGTTCTTGATTAATGTGCTAAAATTAAAACTCAACATTTTGAAGTACACAAATGTAATCCGAAACAATGTGTTCATTACTTTACGTCTTGATAAAACTATCCTAATTTTAATTTGAAAGCTGCCCGGTGTGTTGATGATATCAACCCCGGCTTGTTTGAAACAGCTGAACGGTCCGTATGTAGCAACTGCGAAGCGTCTGCGCAACCAGCCGGGTAAGCTGGTAATAGACAGAAGTGCTTGCTGGGAGATGTAGTACATAAGGCGTGAGGTAGACGAGAGGTCTGTCTGCTTGCATTCAAAACGGAACTCATTTCCCATCAGGCTTTGTTCATATGCTTATGTGGAGCGCGGAAATCTCTCTCAGAGCCGTTTGTTGCCATAGCAATGGAGTGAACAGACGGTTAACGGCCGCCTTCTGGTCGAGGTCTAATGTAGAGCTGCTGCCATCTGTTGGGAAATACGGAAATATTTTATTTTTACCATCGATGCACCACCATACATTCAAGGGGGGTGTAAAGAGGAAAAAGTTAGGAAGACCAGGGCAGGCCCGCCCACAGAAATATCTGGGCCTCCTCACGGACAAGTAAATGGGCCATCCTCAATAGTACATATGTGCTGGAAATGCTGGTTGTTGATTTGGACACCCTATGCAAAGACTGTATCTCTTAAAATGGCTGGCCCGGGATCTATGATCCAGATTGATGCGGCATTATCCATGAGAGATAAAAAAATATTATTAAAAACCACACAATACTGAGGCTCCTGTTTGTTTAAAAATAAATAATTGAACTACCAACATGTCTTGTTTCTTCAGACTTCAATCATCTGATCCACCAAACAAAAACCAAACAAGAGTCAATAGTGGAATAAGCTGTTTGGCATTGGCAAAGACGACCTGGCAAATTTCTCATGGGCAGTGCTGCTTATTCCACAAATGCAGTTTCCTTACAAATGCAGCAACCTGAATGGGTTTTCCCTAGTGTCTGAAATTGTGTCATTGTTGTTTGTTGTGTTTATGTTTTTGTTTGTATTTTCCCAAATCAAATAAGCTAGTTTCTGCATTTTTGAATACTTGTACTTTTGCATTACGCTCGCATTTTATATATTTATTTTTTGTGTACAATCTCAAAACATCCTGCACCAATTACGATAAAGCCACTGAACAGTAAGCAGATTAGCTCAACCACAAGCCTAGACAAACCATTTAAAGCTTCTGTGCGTTAATGCATACTTACTGCCCTATTGTTATTGTTATTATTGGCTTTACAAAGCAAAATCTGCATGATCAAATTCATGCTAACAGAGTTCATACAAACACTTCTAAAATGTCTATATGGGTTCACACCACAGAGAGTTAATTTAGCTCTTTTTTGAACGTTGATACATGAACACTAAAGAAGTGTTTTTGGAATTAAAATTTAACATTTGACCACCTGACATATGGTCAACCCTTCTAAGTATTGTCAGAAATGCTCTTTCTTTGAGTATGTTTTTTAACAATTTAAGTATAATTTCCAAATTAACAACTATTTAATTATTCAACTTTGGTTTGGTTGTAACACAATTATTTTAAACATTTCTACCACAATAGTTTAAAACACTTTCTAAAATATATAACAACATGGGAAAAATATATGCTAATTTTTATTATAATATTGCTCATCAAAGGGTCAAAAATATGTAAGACGGTTAGTACAAAGCACAGTGAGTTTATAATTTTGTTCCTCTACACAGTGTGCATGAAAGTGTTCATCAAGGTGTATTAAAAGCTCATCCTAAGATGAAAACACGCTGTTCATGTGTTGATATTGATGATTTTCTTGAATACAGGGGAGTCATGCAATGTTCGGGTGCACACATACAGATCAGCCTAATACTTAGTGCCATGATTTCACTGACAACGTGTCGACAATTCCAGAGATCATGCACAGACTGCAGATTTCCTGCTGGAGCCTTGTAACATGTGTTGGTACATGGGTGGGGCGGGATGATTGAGTGTAGAGTTCAGAGGGACCAGTTCAGAGATGCAGATGCTGCAGTGCACCTACATATTTGATTTATTTACACCTTTTTCTTTTTTTTTTTTTTTGTTTCATTATAAAAAAATAAAAAAAAGGGATTAGGGATTTGACTCCACCCAATGTATCATTAACTCTGCACTCAGAAATTTTATCAACACCAAAATTTCAGCTCTTCTTTGTATAAGGTATTTTTTCTACACTATATGAAGGCTATGATTGCCATTTAAACTGCATTTTCAGACATTCTGATTGTGTAGGTGGGTTTGTAATAACATAGCCATTATCGAAATGTGTTTTTATATCATTACACAGGTTGGAGGGGGGTAGTAGCACTACACATCTCAGCTTCGTTTTTGCTCTTCACTGCATTTGTCACAGTAGGACTGGTGAGGTATGCCTGAAATCAGTCATGCTGGTGAGTTACTCACATCTTTATTCCACCCTTTGCACTGCATGCCTTTCATTTAGCTGAGTAAGTTTGTGCCTACAGACTGTTTGGCCCCACTTCTCTGTTTTCTAGATGCTGGTCAGAGTCTTTACAAACGCCAACACACTGCTATGCAGCCTGTGGATTTAGAAGACTGTCACAATTTCCTGGATCTACAACCAAATCAAGGATCTCCAGAACTGTAAGTAGTTTTATACAGACATATTTTCCACAAATTAAAGCTGCGTGACCAAAAGTCTGCTCATTAAAACTAAATATCTCCATAAAATATAATCTAATTAAGAAAAGGTAAAAATAGTGCTTGGGGTTTTCAGTGTAAGATGCACATGAAGATTATAACTGGGATTACAATGGATTTATTTGCTTCTTTTCATATGCTAAACACCATAGACTCATCCTTGTACAGTAGCCCAAATGTAATTAGCTTTAGCAAGGTGTAAGGTAAGCCAATCAGATTTTATCCACTTGCTTTGACGTTGCAGTCTTACTATCTGCTACTTCAGGGTGACAGAGTTTGAGTGTTGAATTCAGAAATCCTCTGAGCCTTCTCACAGAACATCTCAAAACCTATTTTTTACAATTTAAATACAACTAGCACGCACACATGAGACATCTGTACAGTAGACATGATCATATGTTCTGAAACAGGCAGCTGAAACTTTAATTAATGACAATGTGTGCTACAAGAGACATTATCAAGTAAAGATGACACAGTCTTTCAAGTCACATTTCAAACTTGATGGTGACCTGGGTGATGTATGAGTTTTGGTTGAGTGGTGGGTGCTCTAATTTATTTCTGTTCAGTAATAAGATTAGTAGTCTAATCCAGGAGGAGTCAGGAATAGCTTACTCTCCTCTCTGAAGCCACTGACAGGAGAAAGCCGTGCATGGAGGACTTTCTCGCAGCTCATTTTACTACCATTTTGTTTTTCAATGTATTCCCACTCTTGATCTGTCATCCTGGTGAGATAGATGGCTTTCTACAGAGGACAGCAAAGGATCCTGTGGGTACTTGGCTTGCCCCACCCGGCAACAACGGAGATAATCTGAGACGAATCAAATCAAGCAAGAGCACAGGACTGACTTTCCACCAAGCTAGAGACGGATAGACATCAGAGCTGTGGAGGTTAATGTTAGTCATTTTTAACTTATTTTCTGTTCTTAAACTTGGTTACATTTCTCTCCAAGTTAACTTCTTTAAAGTTGTTACATTGGTACTCTGGGTAAAAAAAGTGAAAATTATATTTCTAATCTGACTACTAAGGTAAATCTTACAGTGGTAGCTTGCCTCATGGATTATGTCTGCTGTACACGTGACTGAGAATGACTCATGATGCTGATCTTTGATAAAAACAATCTTAATTAACTAATAGTTGTCTTTAACTTCTTTATCTACTCTTGTATAGAAACACTTTGACCTTAACAAAAAATCTCTTGGTTGTGCATAGGATTTCCTGTCAAGATTTTGTGCATGCTACTTCTGATTCTGTAAATGACACCAAACACAAGGCCTTCAGCATCAGTTATTTACAGAATGCATGATGTAAAATATATAATGCAGTGCAACTAAGGAGGTATTTGTGCGTGCAGGTCCTGCTATGACTGTGGGTGTCAGCCTGAGAGATTGCTCATATGGCGGACAGTGCAAATACAGGAGGGGGATATCTAATGGAATACAGTAAGTAACAGTGATACATATATACATCAAACTGTATTTACCTTTTTTCAACCCAGTCTGATGTTAACTCTCACAACTCCAAGCCATTTTCTGTCAATTTTAGTCTGCCTTAATTATTTTTGTAATAAAAGTTAAGACATCCTTTATTTCCAGGAAAAACTGGACCATCCGAATGTTTATGCTGTCATGGTGTCAGATTGGATTATTAAACTATTTACATATTTGCACTTATTCCTCCAGATCTCCCTTTTTTGTATCAATTAGTCATTTGTGCCACTATTTGATCCAATTTATGTCTCAAATGTTAAAGCTTTTCTCATAAGACTGCTCACATTTCCCTTTTGAGTCTTTGGGGAACACACTGATAACTATCATGTTAAGCTCTGACTTCTAAATAATGCTAATGTCAAGAAAACCTGAGAGGTAGAAATTGGACACAAATAATTGATCAATAGGGGTACAGAACGTTTATACTTTCTCTTTCAGGCCAGAAATAGAAGGTCTAATAACTCTACTATGACATTTGTCATCAAGAAAATATGCAAAAAAATAACTTCTTATGGATATATCGCCATGGACCCACAAGTATAAAATTTCAGAAAAAAATCCTGCACTTAACTGTTGACTTAAAAGCTTTTTTGTAAGGTGATATATTTGACCTGGAGTACCCTTAAGATTGACAAAAGATCTAGCTTCCAAACACAGTTGTCCTAAGGATTCATTATACGATTTCAGAGATGTAAGTGAACAATGTGAGTGTGGCTGCTTGGGGCTCTGGCAATCCCAGGGGGTTTGAAGGGCTAATTATGTAAATAATTCCTCCCATCCTACATTTACCTGTGCATGCTGTGATGGATGATCTATTATTCACTCAAGAGTCAGTCCTAAAAACATGTAAATATCATATTCTCATTCAACATACAACCATGCACCCTGCTGTTTATGTATTCTGCACTACTGTGCCTGTGTAACAGATTATTTATTCACTAAGAGACATTTAAATAGCATCCATCTGTAACATCTTACAGATCCATGGATTCATGGACGCTGTCTCAAGTAAATTCTGTTTTGTTCTGCCAACCTACTAGAAACCACTTCTGTCCATAAAACTAATAATATCAAATTGTATGTTTACTGCATCATTTGCACTGCTTACCATTACACTACTGTCTATGCAGGCTTGTAAAACGTTAATGTTAGCTTGCATATATCCTATTTTTACCTTTATTTTCATCTAAAATTTAATACTCATTTCCTGTTCTTAACCAGAATTCAATTCTTTGTGAGTGTAAAAAACCTGGAAAATAAAGCTGATTCTGGTTCTGACACATCACTACATAAATACTCATCTGTAAACTGACAAGGATCATTTAGATGCCCTGACAAAACCGTGTTCTCCAGGTGTTAATGAAACAAAATACTATATTTAGACATGATAAATCTGTGATACACACAGAAGCGTGGCTATTCTTGCATGGTTGCTATGATAGTGAACGTGCAATGACAGATGAGGATTAGTCACCTCTAAGTTAGCACTTACTACGGTGATCTTAAGTATAAAGGTGTAAGAGTACAACCTACATTTTACTGACCATAGTTGCTGCTTTATAATCTTTAAAGAGGATTTGACATTGTCCATTATTGTATGACCTCTAACAGAGGGGTGCAGGAATGAGTCCAAAGCACAGAAGTGAGTTAGCAATTAGCCCCTCCTTGTTCAGATGACCTAAAGTATGTAGGATTCAGAATATCAGTTTCCAGTAAATGCCTGAAATAAGGTTTGTGATGCACACAAGATTTTAATGTTCAATCTGAAAAAATAATAAGCATCTGATGTTTCATGCTTTTGCATTTTATGGCATTGTTATGCGTTTAAGAAGACGGCTGCTAAGAAACTATTAATATGGACTACAAAAATGGCTGGAGACCCTGATGCAAGCATTTATGATTGTTTTTTTAATAGTCAGTAATCCACACCCCATTGCCGGAGTCATGAGGACTTACTTGAACAGGTCACTCGATTATGAAAAATGTTTAAAACAAGAGGTTACAACGTGACATTATATGCTGGAAATATTGTACCTGCCTGTAAGTCCAGCCACCATGTTGTAGTTCACTAGTAGCTCAATAATAGCATTTCACTCTCTCCGATTACATATTAGCTTGAAAATCATGAAAAGTAGGTTAGTTTGTTGCGATTATTACAAAGAGCAGAACATGTAAGCTTCATAAATTGTGTTTGCTACTGAGCTCATTATCAGCAATGATCCAAAACACAATGAAACGTCCCACAGGCTTTTAATCAAGAGAACTGGTATGATGCTAACTTCCACTTTTGCCTACAAAATACATTGTCCTTGTTCCACTCTACAGAAAGCAGTCTAGGCTCTAATGCTGCTAAGAAATACCACTTTAGAGTGATGCAGGAATGAGTCCAAAAACACAGTTAGCATTTAGCACTTCCTGGCTCCCAATCCCCTGGGGTAAATGGGATTTAGAATACCAGTTTTGGATAAGTACTTGAAATAAGGTTTGTGGTGAACAAATACACATGAGATTTTTAATATTTAATGGAAAATAATCAAATGCATCTGATGTTGCCTGCTTTTAAAACTTAAACCACTGTTTTGTGTTTAAAGCAATGGTTGCTAACTTACTGCTAAGAAGGACTACAAAAATGGCTGGAGACACTGAAGCAAGCATTGCTGATTGTTTTTAAAAATCTATAATCCCCACCCCATTGCTGGAGTCATGAGGACCAACTCGACCAGATCACTTGATTCCGAAGCAACTCTCAAACAAGGGGTTGCAACATGACATTATAAGTTAAAAATACTGTAGTTGCTTCTAAGCTGAACCGCCATTTTGTAGTTCCATAATAGATTAATGATAGCAGTTTACTCTCATAGATTATGTTTAGATTTAAAAAATCTTGAAAAAAAGTCTTGTATACTTTTTTTGCTACAGACCTATATAATAAGTGATTTTGGTCATCTATAATGACCAAAATCACTGAAAAATTCCATAGGCTTTCGTTGGAGAAAATCAGCAATATGCTAAGTTCTGCAATGGCCAACAAAAATAAGTCATCCCTGTACCACTGGAAGAATTTTAGACTCTAATGCTGCCAAACAATACCAGTAATGCCTGCCCACAAAACGATATAGCACTTACATTATACTAAATATATGGCTTTAAAAGTAATAATACCACAATTGTACTTGGTTTCCACCAAACATAAAGACAGTCTCCCTCTTCTAACACATCTGTTACTCAGATATGAAACTACTTCTTTACACTTTTTCTCTCTTTTTCTCCACCATGATAACTCCAGTCAGGGCCCCCAGGGCCAAGTACACATTAGTTGGAGAAGCTATTCGCTACGTCATCCCTGCACATATGCAATGTTCACTTGGCTGTGGAGGACAATACTGCAAGTATGACAACCCAAGTCACTGGAGAGATGACCAACAGGCCATTAAAGGCCTCTACTCATCATGGTACACATTCTTGTTGTCTTTTGTTTTTTCAGAGTAATATAAAGTTTATCTTTATAATTTCTCTTAAGTCAAGCAAATTACATTCACTGGCCACTCAAGGTACACCCATTCAACTGCTCCCTAACACAAATAGCCAAATTAGCCAATCACAAGACCATAACGCAATAGATTTAGGCATGCAGACATGGTCAAAACAACCTGCTCAAGTTTAAACTGAGCATCAGAATGAGGAAGAAAGTTGATTTCTGTGGCTTTGAATGCAGGATGGTTGTTGTTTCCTGTTCTGAAATGAAAAAAAAGAGAGACTATCCAGTGAGCAGCATTTCTCTGTGTTAAAATGCATTGTTGCTGCTAGGTGTCAGAGGAGAATGGCCGGAGTGGGTTGAGATCATACAATTCTTAAAACATCTCAAACTGGTTTATGAACATGACAATGTGTTCACTGTACTCCAGTAACCTCCACAGTCACCAGCTCTCATTCTAATTGAGCACCTTCAGGATTTGGTGGACAGGAGATTTGCATTGTTGTTGTTGGCTGACAGATCTACAGCAACAGCGTGGTCCATTATGTCAGAGTGAACCAAAATGTCTGAGGAATGGACTCTAGCACCTTATTGAAGCTATGCCCTGAAGAATTAAGGCAGCTCTGAGGGCAAAAGGTGGCCCACCAGTACAGCAGTAAGGTGTACAAATAAAGTGGCCAGTGACTGATATTTAGAGGAACGAAGATATGTTAGATTTACCCTGCTTTTACTTTTGTTTCCATTGTTTTAGGGTTAGTGATCACCTTCTGGCTATGTCCAGACCGTCCACACAAACTATTGAGAAGTACAAGATAATTGATCAGTTCAAAAGGTAAATAAGCTATTACTAGCTTCTTCTCCAGGAACTCACAGCAGCTAAGATGATGGGAGTAATGAAATGTTTTTTTGTGTGTGTCTGTTTGTTTTTAAGGAATGGTATCAAAACAGTAATCAACCTACAGATACCTGGTGAACATGCCAGCTGTGGAAACCCTCTCGAGCCAGAAAGTGGCTTCTCATACCGTCCAGAAGTCTTCATGGAAAATGACAGTATGTGCTCTCTGCAATGATAAATGCAACCAGGAATTCAGAGTCACTGATAGAGATTGTCTTTGTGATACAGAGGTATTTACTTTACTTCATTGATAGTAACCTGTTGATGTGGAGT
The DNA here is from genome assembly GCA_037902135.1 of Cetoscarus ocellatus. Lineage (NCBI taxonomy): Eukaryota > Metazoa > Chordata > Actinopteri > Labriformes > Labridae > Cetoscarus > Cetoscarus ocellatus. The sequence continues at coordinate 700,504 of JBAMNC010001736.1, read as the reverse complement.
TTTAAATATTGTAAAAAGTCTCTGGCTGTGACAAAACAGCATATTATACTAGCAGCACATACTGATTTTCCAAAAACGTAGTATGTAGTATGCAGTATTCGAACATTTGCTAAATCTGCTGTATGTTATACTACTTTGGGTGAAATTAACAGTATGCGTCAGACTAGTCTACCTTGTGTACTCTTATCCACAAGTTAAAGCGCCAATGGGTCGAGGTCAAAATGGGAAATAGCCAGCCATAGCATTGTTTATGTTAGCATTGATTCTGACATTTATATAACAATAGATAAATTAATCTTGGTAAAAAACATTTTTTTGAGTCCTAAGATAGATGTTAAACATTTCTCGTGTGTGCGTTTAGTGATGAAAGTCATAAAAAAAACCCCAAATAAATCCATTGTTAGAATTCTTTTAGTCTGTTCAACACTAGTTGTTAAGCTGCTGGCTACTTTTATTTTTAAGACCAGAAACAGAAATCAGCTAAACTATAGGGTGAGGGAAATCATGTAGCTTTTACTTGTGTAATTAAAGGAAACTTGATCTTTTTATACTGTCTATGTTTAATAAAGTTTATACGTTGTAGAAATAGTTGCTCTGATCCAAACTTTAGCACTGCAGATGGCAGTGATGAGCTTTATTTGATATTCGCTGCTTGTCAAAAAAAGAAAAAGAAGAATCAGCTCGGTTGAGTATAGCATTTTTGTTAATATAATCAAAAGGTGATAATTCTACATAATATTTATTATTACATAACTGTTCGTGGTGCTGGCGTATTGAAGTGCATTATATAGAAAGATACTCTTAATGTTTTACTCTTAACATGTATGTTAAAAGAGTAGCCAAAGAGAGCACACCTCCTTGCACTATAATTTTGATGGTTTATGTGCTCTTCAAAAGAAGTTTGAAAAAGGTTTTTTCGGTCGACTATATCTTCTCTTTAGTTGTAACATTTGGTTTTGTATTTATATCCATATATCAATGACAAGCCTGATTAATCACCTTTACATTAAGGGTTCAACTTGTGAAGATCATGCTTTTGTGGAATAAGCAACATAACATAACTTGTGGATAGCCTCCCCCCAAAAAAGTACCAAATTCCACTCTTACCCTGGAAGAATGCCTATGGTGCCTCAGTGAAGCCAGGGTGAAGAGCTGGTCTTCTTGAGGTGTTGTCTTCCTGGAAAGCCCATACTTTAGTCTTCCTTTGACTTTACTCACAGAAGTTGGTCCTAGGTTTGGAAATGGTACCAAGACTGACACCAAATAATGCTGCCACTCTGCTCACCAGAAAACTAGCTTCCAGCTGCAGGGGATTTTACCCACACGTTTAGCTGTTGTGTTGGTCATTTTATGAATGCATGATCCTTAAAAATTGTACCTTTAGGTGACTTTTCAGGCTTTTCAGTGATGTAAAATACTGTACCAACTGGTATTATTGAAGAGGAAAATTAATCTACTGAAATAACATTCCCAAACTTTTTTTGAGGAGTATAGAAGGAAATTAGTATAATATAGATACTATATATATAGTATACATATATAGAATAAATTACATATATTATATATTTTAACATATCAATGGAAAATGAAAACAACAGCTGGAGCTTTGTAAGAGTAGAACTGATGGTGAAATTGTTCTGGAGGGCATTACACTTTTCTGGTGGTCAAAAGATGCATACAAGCACTCATGGGGGGGGGTCTCTTGTCCAACCACATCACTTGGTCTGAGAGAAGCATTGCAGATTTTTTGCTATATCTTTCTTTCTTCCCTGGCTTAGTTTAAAACATCTCCCTTTTTCAGTTTATTTCTACAATTTTGGCTGGAGTGACTATGGAGTGGCCAACCTCACCCGTATGCTGGACATGGTGAAGGTCATGGCCTTCGCTCTGCAAGAGGGGAAGATAGCGGTCCACTGTCACGCTGGTCTTGGACGAACAGGTAGTTTGAAATAATATTGTATTTCCAGTTTTCATGACAGTCTGATTTGGCATTTCAGAAATCTGATAAACCATCTCTTTATTCTCTCTAGGTGTGCTTTTAGCATGTTTCTTGGCCTACGCTAGCAGAATGACTGCTAACCAGGCTATTCTATATGTACGTGCTAAACGCCCCAATTCCATCCAGACACGCGGCCAGCTGCATTGTGTCAGGGAGTTTGCACAATTCCTTTCCTCTTTGAGGAGCGTGTTTTCTTGTGCCGAGCCTCGATCTAACCCTGTCACCCTGTCCCAGTTCCTGAATCGCCAGAGACACATTTTACATGGCTATGAAAGGAGGGAGCTAAGGAACCTTCCCAAGATTATCCAGCTGGTCTCCAAGCTGCTATTAGACATTGCTGAGAATCGTCAGGTAATTGAGGAGGACATCCTAGAGGCCCCAGATATCCATGACTTAGAGATGACCCTTAGTATTATCGAGCAGATGGGTCCTGAGGTGTTAACAAAAGAGCCACGCCTACCGGGTACACCCACCTTACCAAGACATTTCAATGAGCCACCCATCTTCTACCATCGCAAGAGTCTGAGCTACAGTGAGTCCGACTTGAGACGGCTTGGCTCTCAGCTCAACCTCCTCACTCAACCACTCGGCTCTCTGTCACAGAGTACCACCAACGTGCCCATTAACCCGACAGGGACGGCCCAGCCTCAAACTGAGATTCAGCGTTGGAACAGCAACCCATCTGAGGTCTCACATGGCTCAATGGGCTCTCTCTGGAAAATCAAGGATGAAGAAAACAAAAAGGAAGGGTCAATTCTGTTGAGAAAAGTGACTAGTAAAAACATCCAACGTAGTGAGTCTGTGGGGAACAGAGAGCCCACCAAGAAGGGCAACATGTTGTCGAGGATGAAGGCTGAGCAGAGGGAGGAGTTGGCCAGGAATGGGGTGAAGTCTGATGTTAGACAAGAGGAGCAGTCTGATAAGTCAGAGGTGCCGTTCATCACTCTGCAGTCTGAGCTGTCTCTGGAAAGCAGGAGGCTGTTAGTGGCACAGGCCCTCGCTGTCGACCTCTTCCTCGACGGGGAAGAAGAGCACAAGAGCAAAGTCTTGGCATGGCAGGTAAGAGACTCACAACAGTGATGTGATTGTGAATAACATTAAGCTTTGCTGCAACTTCTTTGAAGACTTCACCCAAATCACGTGAGAGACTATGCTGTTTTATTTTTATGACCGCTCTCACACTATCATTAAAAATACGAATCTTGATTCCAATAAAATTGGGACATTGTGTAAAACATAAATTGAAACAGAATACAATAATTTGCAAATCCTTTTCGACCCATATTCAACCAAATACATTACAAAGACAAAAAAATAATTTTCAAACTGACAAACTTTGTTACATTTTGAATTTGATACCTTCAGCACATTCCAAAAAAGCTGGAACAGGAGCAACAAAAGACTGGTAAAGTTGAGGAATGCTCAAAAAACATGTGTTCGGAGCATTTCACAGATGACCAGGTTAATCAGAAACAGGAGTGTGTCATGATTGGATATAAAAGGAGAATCCTAAAAAGCTCAGTCATTCACGAGCAAGGATGGGCCAGGGTTCACCACTTCGCGAACAACTACATGATCTGATGGTTTAAGAACATCTCTTCTCAACTTGTAATAGCAAGAAATTTAGGGATTTCATTATCTACAGACCATAACAGTATCAAAATGTTCAGAGAAGACAGAGAAATGTCTAAGCTGCAAGGCCAAAAACCACCACTGAATGCCTGTGACCTTTGATCCCTCAGGTAGCACTACATTAAAAACTAATGTCACTCTGTAAAGGGTTTTACAATGTGAGCCCAGGAACACTTTGGAAAACCACTGTTTTAACACAGTTCTTACATCTACAAGTGCAAGTTTACCGCCAGCTTCTCTGGACTCAAGCTCGTAAACAAGTTAGACTCCTAAATTTAATGTTGGATTTTTTCCTCTTAAATTTTTTTTTTTGTTACATTTAAATTATATGCATTGAGAGGGGCAGAACTTAGATTTCTTAAATATAAATTGATCTGAAAAAAAACCCCCAAAACACTGCCCCTACACCTATTTATAAATTCCACAACAGACCACCTTCTGCTCAAACCAGACGAGTGGACTTTTTTTGGCCTGATCCTTTATATACAGAAATTCTTTCAGCTTTCTTTCAATAGCAAAATATAGTTGTAAGTTTAAAGTGAATGAATGAATCCATTCTCTAAATCCCCATAATAATTAATAATGTGACCTGATACGTGACAACCAGCTTTAATGATTCTAAATGTGCCTAGCTAACCTAATGCCTAGAATGATTTTTAAAGCTGCCATAAGACACAACAAATGCAGAATGCAGGCAGAGAATAGCTTGCTTCACTTACATGTTGGGTCCCTTACATGTAGATGGTTTCTAATATGCTTAAAATCTATGCTGTATTATGCAGGCCGACCTAAACCAGGGTGGCGGCTGGGAGAGGCTGTGTTCTGAGCGGGATCCCTTCATCCTCACCGGGCTAATGTGGTCATGGCTGGAGCAGCTTAAGGAACCGGTTATCTCCATCCAGGATGCCAGAGCCCTGAATCCGTATTGCACTGATACTCAAACAATACTGAACACTCTTGGGCAGGTCAGTGCAAACTTTGATGATTACCATGATTCTGAACCATATTTGTTTTGGAATATATTGAAGCTGATAAGTCCATGAATGTTACATTAAAAGTCTGACATTATAATTTGTTTCTGTCCAGGCCCCTCGAGAAACATTAATGTGCATACTAGAATGCATGGCTCAAATGATGACCATACCAGGGGAGGTTGAAAATGCATTCTTGTATCGCACCATTAAAGGTTTTACCTGGGTAAGAAAACAAACATTGTGGTTAAAAATTATTTTCTCTGGATTTGTTTCAAAAAGAGTTTTCTTTCTCTTTGAACAGTTGAAAAATGACTCAGAAGATGAAAAAAAAGTGTACGAGTCCATGACGTTAGTCCTGCAGTGTGTGCTTGGGGACCTGAGGAGTACGGCCATTGGAGAGGAAGAGACACTTTTGCCTCCTTTATCTTTATCATGAGAACTATCTGTTATTTTATATTAACCACAGTCAGAACTCTTTTGTGGGGCCAAGAAAAGGAAAATAATTATTTTGTGCCTTAAAACTCTTACATTTAATATCGCTGTGGGGCATATTCAGAACATGTAGATATTTAACAGTAATACAAGTACAAAACAAACTCATCTTTGGTTTTTCTTACCTCAGTGTACAGAACAAGTAAAACAGTGGGAAACTCAGTCATAAATTATGAAACATTATGCCTTAAAATCAGTAAGAACCAACATACCTCAGATGTAAAACCACAGTTATTAATTAATATCTGGTAAGACTTGTTTTGGTAAGTATATTCACTAACAGTTTATCCATGCCTTCAAAAAATACATCTTTCAATCTGTACTAGGTGTGGTACATACCAGAGTGCTTTGTGTTTTGTCTGTTTGATTTACTCTTTGGATGCTGCTCTTACCCTCAGAGCAACTTTTCTGTATTCTCTTGATTTCATTAAAAAACCTACAGGGATGAACATGGCGTGACTTCGGCCTTTAACCTTGTTCCTTTGTCAGTTTATCATAAAGTTCATGAGGAAATTTTTGGAAAGTTAAAAAAAATAAAAAAAAACTCTAAAAGAATTCTCGAGATATCACGTTCACAAGCGAAGGATGATCAGGAGCATGAGGCCCAAGGACACGAAAATCTTTCAAAGCATTTTTTAAATATTGCATTAAAAAGCCTTTTAACTATAAAAATCCAATTAGTTCATCTTGTACTTGCAATAGACAAGCGTGACTCTAGAATTTGGGGGTAGGGCCATTTCATCTTGATTTAAAAAAAAAGGAAAAGGTATCTTTATGTTTTTTTCGTTTGAAGCACAACACTGAATTTTTTCTGATATCCACCATATTTCTGAAGTCATTATCACTGACATTGATATCCCTATTATTTTGGCAAGGGCTAATGTCAACATGTTTCACCTACTCTTAGGTTCAACTTGGGGGGGGGGGGGTATGGAGTTAGAATCATACCAAAACGTCACAAACACACAAAACATGTTGAACATGCGCCCAATGATTCACAAACAAACTGAATATGGTTTGCCAATATACAACATCATTCACAAACTAATGTATTTAGTTTTGCAAATAAGAAACGTGCTTATCAGACTAATACATCATGCTCTGAAAACAAATACAGCATGTTTTACACTTACAAAGAAACATATTTCTTCCATTACAAAAAAAAAAAAAAACTCAAGTACAAATTAAAATCTTTCAAGTACAAAAATAAATCCCTCAAGTACAAATCAAAATCTTTCAAGTACAAAAAAATATCCTTCATGTACAACACATGAATTCCACAAGTATGAAAACCTGTTTTGGCACAATCTTACCGCTGTCACGTGACTTTTGGCACTAACTTTCCGCCTTGCAGGTCTGCACGCAAATGCACTCTGATCCACTCACACATGACAGTAAAGTTTCTCAGCACTCTCCTGTAATTCATGCTCCACAGCATCAGGTGGCGCTGTTTCAATTTGAGGCCGCCAACAGAACGTACCAAGTGTGATGGATAGACCTTATTCACGTGACGTCATCTCCTATTCACGGTAAACTGAAGTTTATATGGACCTGAAGGATCTCCAGATAAATAACGTTCAATTTAGAAAGATATAGTGAAGTTTAATATTATTTACGACTAGGTCTGCGCTGTATGCACTACGCTCTGTGACGTATTTCCGGTTTTGTCGAGTACCGCCCATCCATTTCCGCTAGCTTCCTACAGAGCCTGTGATATCGATTTTTGATCGTTTGACCAGGGACCATCATGTGGCTCCATTAACTCAATCTCTGACCTGTTACCTTGAAAATCTAATGAGGTCATTTTTGAATGAGGGAGGAAATTTGGGCAAAGTTTGATGAAAAACCCTGCAAGTATTCTTGAGAAAATGCATTTACATGCAAAGGATAATGACAAGGCTCTGTGACTTTGACTTTTGACCTTTGATCACCAAAATGCAGATGTCATGAGGCTCCATGACATCTGCATTTGTTTCAACCTTCAAAATCTGATGAGCTTTTTAGGGCTGTCACCTATTGTTTCCCCTCCAGGTCTTTATTTTGCCTTCAACAGATTGGAGCCATAAGCGTTTAGTGACTTTGCCTGTCCTCCATTTTCTGGAGGTGTACTTCCTGTTGTTGATGTAAAGAGAACCATGGACATGTCATCACGTTGATGACATCATCAGTGCGATGAAACACGACCATGTAAACAATGGAAAGGAGCATGGACACCGTGGACACGGTTTACTGTACTTTGTACTTTTGTCCCTCTTTAAAAATGTACAAACTTGGCGCTGATGATGGGCAGGTAACTCCAACATCCGTAAATTAGCAGGTTGACCCAGGTGTGATGTTCCCACTGAAGCTGATCGGAGATGAGACGATAAAAACCTGTGTCGCTTGCAGGGTCAGCCGACCCGGGTCAAAATGCCGATTAAACCCTTTCGAACTGCAGACAGGAGCCGATTGTTATCGGGTTTAAACAGGTTTTTTGGCCAGTCTGAAAGAGGTATTAGACTGCTCCATGTGCCATTATATCCTATTAAGCTTTTGTTTTATATTCAAATGCATATTTTCAGTTTGAGTACAGATTTTTACCCCTTTGCTTGAATGGATATTCAAATACTGAGTGCAAGGTGACAGCCCTAAAGCTTATCACTATATCTAACTGGACATGTGTGCAAAGTTTGATGAAGAATTGAATGATTGAAGTATTCTGGCCACAAAAACTCTTTCCCCTCTGAAGTCTAGTCATTACCCACCACTTGAGAACCAACTGTCTTCTGGTGCATTCTATTTGATCTCAGAGGTTGGATTGTCCTAGCTGAAAATTGGATGAGTCCATGGGAATGCCCCCTCTTGGTTAGAAGCTGGACGATCTTCAGGTACTCTGACTTTACCAGCTCGTAACTACAATGCATTTACCTGGGATGTGACATAATTCACAGTTCCCATGTCCGAGTTCTAAGGCAAACAGAATGCACCATTAGCACACAGCTGGCCCACTGGCACTAGTGAGCCCAGATGAGCTAGATCACAGGTTAAGAGCAGCACCCTGTGAGCACAATTAAAAATGAACACACACTGTACTGCAGCATGTAACAGTGTCTGCATCTGTGTCTGCATGAATAATGTCACTGAACAATACCCCAACAAACAGTAAACACAATTAGCAGTTAATAATTAAAGCTCTTATAATCAGGCTGTGCAAACTTCATTTAGGCACCATTTTGTTGAAATCTGGCACTCAGGAGTTGAATGAATACGCCTTCAAGACATCTTTCCCATCTTTCCCTTCTACTGAGGCCACAATGCTGGAGTAGTCAGAGGTGACGTGGGTGAAGCCGCTATAATACAGGACAGAAGGCACAAAGTAACAAGATTAGAGAATGACAGGGCACTTGTTTTCAGGGTAATGCATTATTGTCCCGCTGTGCTGCAGACCCAAACACCAGCACACACCACTAAGCACCTGGACATTGTGTGAGAGCCTCCCAGTAGGTGGTATCTGCTCTCCAGTTTTAAACCTTGTTCTTCGTCTTTTTTCCAAGTCAAAACCCTTAAGGAAAGATCCTTAGAGGCTGTCACAACACGAAACCTGTCCTATAAAAGTGAAAACAGCACAAATTAATCAATGCATATTGCTCTGCACCAAAAGCAGAGTTTAATAATGTGAGGAGATCATTTATTAAATGTCAAAACAGCCTACCACACATATGGAGGTAATGGGCATGGTGTGGTCTTTAAAGCTAGCAAGCAGCACTCCTTTCAGGGAGTACACCATCAGCTCATGGCCTGCTGCCAGCACTAAGAAGTTGCTGTCCTTGGCCTCTAGCAATAGGTGTGGGTACCTGGAGTACTGACTCAGAGGGAAGGACCCCACCTGTTTGACTAGGATGAAGATAGAGGCAAAGTTAGACTGCTGTGTTTGGGGATATAATTATAAAGGAGTGTTGTGAGTTCTCTAGAGAGCTACTTTTACTCAGCCTGTATAAATTGAATTATGTTTAATAGCATTTTTGAATTGATGTCCTCATTTGAACATGATATTGATGAAAAAAGCTGAGAATTAGCAGCTAAGCAATCAAAAAAATGAAATGCACTGATGAAAAAGGGACTTTGTTGCATTGTGTTTGGCAGTGTAGTAATACTTACAAAATTCTGGAGATGGGTTAAAAAAGGAAAAGAAAATATTAGTTCTGAGATTTTTCAATGGATGCAGAGTTTTTTTTGTTTTATTTTGGGACCTTACAAAAAAATTATGTTATTAAAAAAAGAACCAGACTTTGTTACACAAGTGTCTCTTACATGGTATGTCCCTCTCTATCTATCTATCTATCTATCAGAACCAGAATGAACTTCTTCAGCAATCTGTGCAACAGTAGCTCGTCTGTTGGAACGGTCCACACGAGCTAGCCTTCTTTCCCTATGTGCATCAATGATCCTTGGCTGCACATGACCCTGTCACCGGTTCACTGTTCCTTTGTTGGACCACTTAAGCTAAATACAGACTGCTGCAGACCAGGAACACCCCACAAGAACTTCAGTTTTAGAGACATATTATCAGTCATCTAGCCATCACTTTTTAGCTCTTGTCAACCTCGCCCAAATCCGTACACTTGCCCTTCTAACATATCAACTTTGATGACAAACTGTTGCTGCCAAATACATCCCACCCATCACAGGTGCTATGATGAAGAGATATTTAATGTTATTCACTTTACCTGTCAGTGGTCATAATGTTATGCCTGATTGGTGTATATCTATCTAAGAATAATTTAACTTGCAGTCATACATTTTACTCCCTCACAATAAGTTACACTGCTTCAGAACATCAGCTCTAATGTTTACTGTGGCAGCACAGACAAGCAGAGACATGTTCCTTTCACTTGGCTTAGAGCAGTGGCATATGTCCTACTGATATCATTAATCTAATTTTTCATGTGTTCTGTGGCTGGGGTTTGACAGACCATGAAAATGTATTTTTGTGTCAAATATATAAAAAGTGTTATTTACATAATAGGTGACCTTGAGACAACATATACCTATATACATATATAATACATATATAAGCTACCATATACTTAACACGTAACCAACAGTACATGTCTGTATGGGACAACAAAATTTCAACAACTACACCACAAATATCTCCCTTGAATCCATATTACAAAAACGGGATGAATTAATACAATAATATTCCATAACAATCTGTCTTTTGCTTTGTACCTATTGAAAGCATTACTTTTGTACAACTTCTTCAACAGAATCAAGTTTGTGCTTCACATTAGGTCCAATGCACTTAACCTTAACTTTGCAACTAAATCATTGGATAACAGATACAAATGTTTAATTGTTCTTGAATAAGGGATGCTCAATATTATTGATGTAATATTGGTATTGCCAGGCAATTACTTTAAAAGTTAATTATTTTAATAGTAAATATAAAAAATGGGTTTATATTTAGTGCAAATGTCATAGCCTTATATCTGCATCAATTATGTGTAGTTGATTGATTTTCTAAAAAGAACTAATTTTGATTTGAAATTATAAGCTCAAAACAAGACCATTTTCTGTCAGCAGCTTGGTATGTTGTTGTTTGTAGCTCTTAGCAGGTCGGATGAAGCTTGGTTTTAATGTTACTTTTAAAATTACATTATTAACATAATGACAGCTTGAACTGACTTCCAGACACTGGTGATGGTTAAATAAGTTTGAAATTCTGTCAATTTAGATAACAACAAAAAATCACACGTATAAAACTAAAAGCTGTTGCAGTTTTTAAAATGTAAGGTGTTCATGACATTTATAATTGGGTATTGGCATAACATAACGAGCAATCATTCAAATGAGCAGAATTAGTATTGTATTGAATAACCATTGGTGCTTTGACACAATCTGCTCACAGTGAGTTTTCCAAGATGAATCACTAAACACCTTATGTAACAGTTTGTAAGTCTGAACATATTTCAGTCCTCACCCTGGATTTCTGACTTGTACTTTGACTTCTTAATGCTGACGTCGAATACAGTGAGGGCTCTGTTTCTCTGTTCTCGTCTCCTTCTTTCTTCCCGGTGGATGATGGCCAGTCTGGCAGGCTGGGTGGGTATGAAGACAGCTGCCTGGCAACCAGGGACTGGCACAGACTGGCACAGAGGATCTTCATCCTCAGCCGATGAGGTCAACCTGTCAGTGTAAAGTACCTGGCAAACAAGAGATGTCTGAAAAATCTGTATGAGCAAACCAAATATTTCCACTGTGTCATCTATATAAAGGTAACACTGTTAAAAGAAAACAGACCTGAACAGGAAATAAAGGCAAGCAAGAAATACCTCTGGGCTTAAATCACCATTGTCCGTTCCAGCTGTGATCCATTTCTTGTCAGGTGACGCGCACAGGGTGTTGACTCTAAAGGTGTCACATACCATTACCCTGGACTTTTCGGTTAAAGCTGTATCAGCTAGTGTGCAAACAGATCCGTGACTGGTTCCAACCTGAAAGTTAAATATAATATGTGGCAATTATATGTGGTTCAGTAGTTCAAAGGCAAGGATGGGGAGAGGTTCACCACTTTGTGAACAACTGCATGAGCAAATAGTCCAACTGTTTAAGAACAACTGTTTTCAACATACAACTGCACTGAATTTAGAGATTTCATCAGCTACAGTCCATAATATTTGTCAGAGAATATTCAGAAAATTCGTAGAAATCTCTGCACATAAGCAACAAGGCCGAAAACCGACCATGTTACCATTGCTCCCCCAGGTGTCACTGCAATAAAACCAACATTCTGCAAAGGACATTACCTCGTGGGCTCAGGAACACTTTGGAAAAGCACTGCCAGTTAACACAGTTTGTCACCACATCTACAAGTGCAGGTTAAAACTCGACCATGCAAAGCCAAAGCCACATATCAACAACACCCAGAAATACCGCTGGCTTCTCTTGTCCCGAGCTCATCTGAGATGGACTGACACAAAATGGAAAAGTGCGCAGTGGTCGATTAGGATCATATCTGAACCCCGCAGCGAACTGTCAGGGTAACTCACTGAGGACAGTGGGGAGGGCTGATGACATATTCCTGTGCAACTGGCAAGAACCAGGAAAAGAGAGACTTGACAGGACAGATAAAAACAACCACTGCTGCAGGAGAAGTTTACCTGAAACTCAAATGTGTGTCTGGACATTGGAAGTGTTGTTTCCACTGCACATCATCTAAGTTCTGTTGTACAACTGCTCTACAACGATCACCAGCAGATCTCTTGTGTATCCAAAGACCAGCCACGTGCCGCTGTTGAATACTGAGATGAAACCCTGTAGCTTTCTATCTCTGGTGTGATCGTCAATCACATAGTGACGCTGCTTCATGTTCACTTCTGTGTGCTACAGCGCTACTCTCAACTCTTTAATCGATGCTGTTGTTACGCTTTTTAACATGTAACACTTAAGTTAGGAGATAAACTGTTGATTTGTTGATAATATCCAGGCAGGCTGCCTGGATATTATCCTGATAACATCAGGGTTGCATGTGTGAAAAGGGTTTATGACAGACCAGCGATGGCAGTCTCCCCCAGTCAGTTGGCACTGGGTTATTGGTTGATGTGTCTTTAGACTCCTGTGCTGCCTGCTAGCCTTTGGTGACTATTTGCATTTGCCTCCAATTTTGTCTTGTTTTGCCTCCAGCTAAAGCCATGACTTACTTGCGTCATAGCTTATAAAATTCAACAGAAAATGATGTCAGTAAAATCTCCATGATGGGTCAAAACATTGCTAAATTTGGCTGATTTGTCACATATAATATTGTACCCTTCTTTAAGAGCTAAGAGAATCAACTCTTTTTGTGAGCTGAACTAAATGACCCGGATCACTAACAGAGCCGGAGTTCTCATGATTGCCAGTTGCTCAGGTTAGAGGTTTTAACATAAACCCTTTATCATGGTGATGTGTTGAAGAACCAATATCTGATACAGCCTTTAATTAGTCTCCTGTGTCTTGCGTCCTTTGTCATCTTCCTTGTGTGGCCTTTATTCCACTCCATTTCTGGCCTGCATGACCACAGCGGCAGCCAATGAGTCAGAGCAACCACATTGGGGCCTTAACATCAGCACTAACCCTACTGCTCTCAGATTTCTAACGTTTATCACTAAAACAGACACTGACCTCAAATGATTCTCCTAAAGCATTATTATAACAATGATGGCTCATAACTTGAATACTTTAAATACAGTCAATGTAATATTCAGAAGTAACTTACTGACAGAAACCATTTGTTAGCGATGTTATACTGCAGTAATGTACAGTGTGAAGCTGCAGCATTAAAGGAGGCAATCTCCTGTCCAGTCTGACCGTGCCAAGTCTTAATGAGTCCTGTGGAGTCTGCTGTGATCACCACTTCACATCGTTCATCAGCAATGATCGCTGTTACAGGACTCTGCTCAGGACTGCACCACAGGAGGTCACCCTGAGAGAGAAAATGCATAATCAGGTAGAAGACTTGGACGGGACATTAATTCCTACAGCTATCAACCTTAAAATACAGCAATATATATGCCTGGAAAAAATCATCAGAGAGAATGCATATGCACATCTGCAATAAGAAATAATTGCATCATATGTTACTGGTTTGGTAAGAGAAATTAGAGTTTTAAATGTTTTGTGAGTCACTTTTAGAGCATGGATATGTGACAACTTTTTTGGATGAATGAATATGCTTTAAAATGGGATGTGGGTTTGATGCAATATAATTTAAATATAATCTATTCTGCATTAAAATACAACTAGAATTTAGAGAAATGCTGCCTATTTTTGTAACAGGTTAGACAGCTTTGGACAATCAAAAATTACCTTATTTCCTAGACATCTATTTTTGGTGCCATATTATCAAACAGGTATTACCACAGGTTAAATCTTCCTACAGTCATACTTTGGTTATGATTCTGGTATTATGACTACTATTTGTTATTTATTTAGAGAAAGATAATTAGACAGAATTGTGTAGAGCCAATCAGCTGAGATGACTGAGATATAATTTTTGTTCCATAATAAAATTTATAGTTTAAATCTTATACATATATATATATATATATATATATATATATATATTTACACACACACACACACAGACACACAATTGAACGCTGTAATACAAGTAAACAACAACTAAAGGTAAAACTCATGAACAGAATTACTTACAACATCTGAGCACAAACGTCAAGCTTTCCACATTGTTTTATATAAGGTATGGCTATAAAAAATTAGACTACTGCTGTATTACTATTTAATTGAACATAAACATTTTTCAGTGTCATTCCCCTTCAACCTCCTCCCCTTCTGCATCAACACACCGCTGAATTCAGGTCTTCCACAGATCAAAGCAGCGCAGCAGGTCTTCTTCAGACAGTTGTGTCAGAAGCTCTGATGTTATTTTCTTAACTTTTGACATAAGCTCAAAACGTGGTCCTCTTAGCACAGACTTGATCTTACGAAAAAGGAAAAAGTCACATGGTGCTAGATCAGGTGAGTGGGGAGGGTGATCAAGCACTGGGATTTGTTTCTGAGCCAGAAACTGCTTTACAGAGAGCACAGTGTGAGCTGACATGTTGTCTTGATGAAGAATAAAACCATTTTTCCAAAGTTGTGGTGTATTTCCTCAGACTTTTTCTCACAGTTTTTCTAGAACCTGGCAGTAATAGTGTTGATTCACTGTTGACCCTTCTGGTAGTGATAGGTGTTAGCAGTCCTCTTCAAATCAATACCATATCAATATGTTTTGCAGTAACTTCTTTGGATTCTGATAATGTCCTACATGGCATTACATTTTTCATTGACCAAAAGCACATAAAGTAGACATTAAGTCTTTACTATCAGATCTTAAAGTGTGTTTGGTTTTAAGTTTTAGTCCAAAGAAAATATATATAGGAGATATTCCACCATTAAAGACTTAAGTGGTCTCCACAGTCACATGACATAAGAAGTGGGGCTGCCTCAACACTAAGAGAAGTTAGTGTAGTGCTCAACTTTTAAGCCTACCATTTTCTGATGCCATTGTTAGAACACTTGCACTTCAATCAGTGCTTATAAGTGAACTAAAGTCGTCACTTACTGAAAACTTACAGCAGTTGTGCGTAAATACAGAAGCTTAAATAACACTCAAAGTGACTTTAAACCAGGTGGTTTTAAACTTATAAGCACAGTCTCATTATTTATAGTCATACCTCCAACACTGTTATTGATGAAATTACATTTAGAATTAATATTTTACACTGATGGCGTTGCACTGACATTATGGATGTTCCATGCTCGAACTGTACCATCACTGGAGGCGCTGCAGACTGTGGATTTGCTACTCCAGAAGTCAGGACGCTGATCTGAATTCCTCTGCATGTGCACCAACCCCACTACCCTACCTGAAAGAGAGCATGCCACGCAAAAATATGAGATGAGACAAATAAATGAATTATTTGTTTAAAGTTCTAGACAGTCATCATACCTGTGTGTCCTCTGAGGCTCTTGCAAGTGTAACCCCCTGACTGGCCTTTTGCCATGTTTGCCTCTAAGAGGCAACGCCGAAGGTAGTACCTCTTCCAGGAGTGATTCACCTCTTTACTCTCCAAGACAGAAAAGTTACAGAAAGCCCAGCGCTGCATACACATTCGTCTGAGTGGAACACAGACATGAATATTGAGTTAAAGTGGTGATAACTGGGTGCAATTTCTCTGATGAAGAATTAATTAAAGCCCCTCAGAGGAACTTCTGCATGTTGACTTTACCCCCCAACCCCCCACCCCCTTTGAACAGTGAGGGATGCATCATATCTTCCATGATTGTCCTGTACATGAGCAAAGTGGTATTTCCTGACAAAAGACAGATTGCCTATTTTATTTATGCAGTCTTTTATTTTAAATACTTAATGTGCTTGTATTGACACTGTCTTTCCTGAAACCCACCCTGAAGCAATGGCGACACATGATACATTTTCAGGAATAATCTTCTCAACATTTTATGGATGTCTTTTGGCATCATGAACCACAGTTAAAAATATGGCCACTTTAAGTTAGAAAAATTGCAAAGTGCTGCCATGATTTGAAAGTAGCTAAATGTATTCACTTAAATTTTGTTTTGAGTAGGATTTTCTTCAGTACTTAACAGTACCTTCAGTATTTTTTGGTGATGTGTTTTACTTATATTTCACATAGCATCTGAGAACTGAGTAAAAATACAATAACAAAACAAAAACAATTAAAAAAAAACCCCTAAAACAATCAGTTTTTCCATCAGACCTGACAAGTGTTATAATGACACACAAATTTTAACTTGAATACTGAAACCAGGTTTAGTTTCACAGCAAGCAGTACTACAACAATATTGGAATAAACATATATAACCACTGGTTTGATATTTGATACATAATGGATAACAGCATGTTGTCCACAGGGGTTGGTCACATTTCAGAGATATTTCATATGACATATATCAGGGAAAAATATTGATGTTATTAATTTTTGGTATTATGTATTTTTTTGGTCAAATATTAAGTGCTTAGGCAAAACCATGTCTCAAAGAGTGCAAAAAATGTCATTCTTGCTGATGTCTTAAATATCTAATTTTAAAGATATCACAGCAATTGGTACTTTGTGGTTATATTTATTATTTGGATCTAATATTAATATACTATAATGCTACAATGAAACTAATAACTGTCTGACTTATTACACTGCAGGCCATTTCTTGCTAAGCTCTTTGAATACACTCTTCTCAAGGCACTTTCTATGTTTACATGGGTTAATTCAGTGTGTTCTTGTACTTAAATAAAATGTAACAATTTTTACTTCAGTATAATATTTGTATTCTTAGACCTGCTGCACTTTGGTTCTTAAGTTGAGTTGGTGTCGTTGTGAGGGGGCGTAGTTGTTGAACTTAATTCAACCCAGATTGATCGGTCCTGTGACTGTGATCACTATATCCAGTGAAAAATAGCTAAAACATTGTGAAAATTTAAAAAAATATATAAAAATGCCAGAAAAACTCGTAAAAATTTCAAAATTTGGCAGAGCTTTCTACACAAAGAGATTAAAAAAGTTAAGGATGCAGTACAACAACTTAAAATGCAAACTCTAGTCCCTTGATAAAATAAAACTGCACTAATGGATTGATGTGAACAACATACATTTAAAAATGTCTCTTGTGAGGGCAGGGATCTTTTGTTTACCTTTTTAATTAGATATAGTGCCAACATATTTATCAGACCACCTGTCATAAAAAGCAGAAAACTTCAATATGTTAGAAATCTATCAAAAACCTGTCTAACACTAAAATGATACTGATATTGGACATGCATTTTAAACAGGAATTTCAAACTGAATTCACCTTTTAATACCCAAATTTGAGCGGCTGACTGTGCTTCTACGAGAAGTCAGAAATTAATTAAGCATAATACTCAATAAAAACGATTTCTTTCCGTTCAGGAATGTAAGTAACGAACTCTAATTTGACATCATAATCGAGAACGTTTGATGTGCTTTAGTATTTTTCTTTTTTTGTAAAACAGTAAATTTCATAAAAAATATTATTTTAGCATTAA
Organism: Cetoscarus ocellatus; assembly: GCA_037902135.1. Taxonomy (NCBI): domain Eukaryota; kingdom Metazoa; phylum Chordata; class Actinopteri; order Labriformes; family Labridae; genus Cetoscarus; species Cetoscarus ocellatus. The sequence goes on along the minus strand of JBAMNC010001736.1, from coordinate 682,845 downwards.
TAATATAATTTCGGTTAAAGAGCTTTTACGTACTGGTACATACTAAGGTGGTTAGGCTATTTACAGCAGCAGTAGCAAAAAAAAAAACAAAAACCAAAAAAACCCCCAAAAAACAACCTCGCAGTAGGTGTTGTTCCAACATATTTAAATTAAAATAAAAGCACGGTATTTTTACCTTTATTATAACTTAGGGGTCGATGTTTAATCACAATCTGCATCACATTTTTTGTGTTTGTATTAAGTATTTTGTACTTGAAAACCAATTAGTTAAAGGAGTCTTAAAAAAACTATGGGGTAGAACAGACTAAATAAACGTAGGCACAAGGCCTCATCTTTCTTCAGTCTATGCACTGAAGAAAAAAAAAAACATCACACAACTCACCTCCATAACCACTGAGTTTCTGCGGCATCATGCCAATCCTGAAAAGGAAACAGTGACCACATAACAAAAAAGTTACAAAATCACAAAACTGCAAACATCACCAAGCCTACTTCCGCATCTCTCTCTTACCTTACACACACTTGAGGCGCTGATTAAATCCTGCTCGGGCAGAAAAGTAAAAATGTAAATGAGGCAGTCACTGATCAAATAAGGCTGATCGGGACCCATAATGTTTTCCACAGTGTGTAATACTCTCAAATATTCTTCTCCCTAATGAAATACGCACGTCAGGGCGGAAGAAGAGTGTGTTTGGGCAAACTACGGAAACGAAACAGGGTCATACGGCGTAGTTTTCACTTTTTCTGCATGTAATGTGCAGGTTTCACCACCAGATGTCGCCATTGGTCAAGATAGATGACTTGCTGGGATGGAGGCGCACTTCAGGTACTGAACTCCATCACATGCCCCCATAATCAAATAATATAATTATAAGTATTTAATATAAGCTATTTATATTTTGACTATGACAAAATGAAGCGATGCAGAGGCCAGTGTTACGTCTCATAAATAGCAAATTTAACGTTATGTTAAATAGAAGAGCTGAACTAGTAAGGGGCTATTTTTGAATTAATAAGCCATAAATCGTTTAAAAAATAATAAATATGTTGCATATAGGCAATGTGTTTCATTATTAAATATGTGTCAGCAGTGTTACGGGTCTTTTGGCAAGAGACAAAACAAAGCGTAAAACGAGGTGAAGCAAATACGTCGGCGCCCACATTACCTGATGGAGATATTACTCCTCGCCCTGACCCACTTAACAACCAAATAAAAAAGCTTTCCCAATCAGTCAAGGTGAATCCAAAGCACAGGAGTGTGTGTGTTTGAATGTATGTGTGTGTTGAGATTCAGCCCTGGCGGGATTCTTCAGCAGGGCCCCATCCTGTGAACACGCCCCAGATAGATGAGCCAGATATATAGCCAAGACCTGCGGGTAGCGAGAGGAACTGTGAGAAAGAGATAACCGCACTTGTTCACCCCAAGGGTTACCTGTGACACCCTCACAATGACAACAAGGGCCCAGCGGAAGGGGGCCACGTAAAAGGGAGAGTTTGGATGATACCACAGCCGGCACATTTTTAAAGGAAAACTTCATGTGATTGTACTATTTTCTATGCTTTTTGGAGTTCCCTTTCCCTTGGAGTTACCTGTGCCGGGATCGATCGGAGAATAAGCGAGCCGCGTTAAACATCAGCTCCACAGATCGGTGCATGAGACTGAGAGCGGGGCCGCAATGAGTCGGAGAACGAGACGCTGGATTTTAAGAGTTTTACTTTGTCTGGGGATTGTTTATTTGAAAATTGGGTGAGCTGCGCTTGTTTGACTTCGTATGAGTTTGTTGTAGGTTACTCTGGAGCACACGTACCACTTTAACAAGATACCCGAGGGCTGACAGCGAGACTTTAATCTGATGGTTATCCTTAAAATCTTACATTGAAGGGCATCTCGGGGAAAAAAATCAGATAAGTTTTGATGTTATGAATTGTAAATAAAACATAAATGACAGAGCGTAAAGTCGTTTCAGCCAAACATGTGCAAATGTGTCCTCATTGTGATAATTTAAGTTTTATTTAATGCTTGGCAAAAGTCATACTTAAGCATTACAAGCATTGTTTTTTAGGGTGAATTTGGCCATTGTTTACAAAAAGCCCATTGTTTGAAGTAAGCTTAAACTTTTTTTTTTTTTCATTTTTAAATATAAAGTCAAAAAATAAAAATAAAAAAGTTTGGCAAAGTTACAGTAAAACTACCAGCTCACCAGAGTTGGTCAGTTCTGTATTTCATATTGAACGGCACCCTTCAAGAAACAAGGGAACGAATTGCTTTACAAATTTACAAATAATAATGATAATCAAAAACAAAAACTAGATCACAAGCTGTCTTAAAAACACATCAAAAAATGCACATCGAAAGGTACATCATAAATTAAGCATTTTGCCAATTTCTCTAAATGTGTACAAATGATAGGTTGTAAAAAGCATACATTGCGAATATATAGAATAAAAAATAAAAACATTTAATTCCTTTAATTTAACACGAAAGTCAAACAAATTACACAGAAATATACAGATGCTTGCTGGATGAGTTTTTCTCAGTCGTCTCCGTGTTCTATCCACAGCGGCTTCTCCTCCGTGGTGGCCCTGGGTGCGAGCATAATCTGTAACAAGATCCCCGGTTTGGCCCCCAGACAGCGGATTATCTGCCAGAGTCGCCCCGATGCCATTATCGTCATCGGAGAGGGAGCCCAAATGGGCATCAACGAGTGTCAGTTTCAGTTCAGAAACGGCCGCTGGAACTGCTCCGCGCTGGGGGAGAGGACAGTCTTCGGAAAAGAGTTGAAAGTGGGTATGTTGCTGTCTGTTAACGTTCGTTTACTATCTGACAAGCATTGTTATTTTCCAGCTGTAGACACTGATTGTCAATCACGTCGAAATAAGGTGCGTAATTGTTGTGCGTAATGCGTAAAATGCGCACGGGCGATATCTCTACTATTCTGGGATTTACCCGAACATGATCAATACCTGAAGTTAAATATTGATAAGGCATATCAAAATATTACACACGAATAGATTCAATGGAAAAAAATGCTATTTTTTCTAAAGCTATAACCTTGGCTCGTGAGTGTATCTAGACGTTTTTGGCTGGGGTGGCCAAAGAGGGGCTGCTACCTTTAAAATGGTGACATGAGGTTAGCAGACAAACAGGACCAAATGTAGTTTAAACGTACTTTGACTACTAATATCAAACTATCCTATGGTTTTTATTTCCTGTAATTATTTTTCTAGGGATGCACAGATGCATCAGTTTAATGTTGCTATTGATGGTATCTGCCCCTTTCACAAACTCATGGGTCAATAATGTGGCATGAACAGATGTCAGCTGCAGATGTGTTTCTATTGTGTCAAATTGATTGATTTCTTAAATTTTTTAACACTTTACTGCTGATTCAGAGAAGAAGTTCTTTATTGGGCAGAAGTGACCTGTGTGGTCTGTTTTAATGATCAAGCATGTGAAAAACGTGGCATGTGGGAGAATGCATAAAAAAGTTTTTAAATAATAAAAAAAGTTTTTAAATAACAATGTAATCAGTATCTGCAAACATTCAACATGTCGTTCAGATATTAGTATTTGCGTGATCCTGATTTTCACAGCTTTTGGATCCCTAATTTTTCAACTCTAAATCAGCAGTTTTGCAACGTGTGAACCTTCTTTGCAGAATTCTAAGACTAATTCTTAATCTGGGCACCTACCTGATGTCATAGATGTGCAGAAATGTTTCCACAATGTCAGGTGTGAACAAAGAATATATATTACAACATGTAAGTGCTGATATAACAATAAGCAGCCCGCTCAAAGAGACAAAATAGATTATTTTAGCTTTAGCTCCTCCTCTGATGAGGTGAACAATCACCATTGATATTGATTTCAGGATGGCACCTTGGCTGGCTAATTACATTTTAAGGGAGCCCCATTCCACCCCTGGTCACCCACTTTGAACAGGGATAGTTAACATGTCCAGTACCTACAAACACAGTTTTGGTGCCACATACTGTACCATTCACTAAATTTTGGTGTCAAAAATGCTGAACCTTCTCTGCCATCTTTGCTGATTGTGCTATCCAATGTTACACTCCTTGTAGGCAACAGAGGCATTACTACCAGGCACTTGTAATATACTGCAGTAATGGTAGTAATGTTACTTTTTGTGTTACTAGTAAAGAGATTATACGTTTTTTGACGTAATAGTATTGCAGTTACTGATCAAATAACTCTGTAATAGCTCTGCATTGACACTGGGAGGGAAAGAGTGTGCTGCGCTTTCAACGACTCAAAGTATTTTCTTTATTTAGAGCTTGTGTCCATGAAAGACACAGGAAACAATCATGTCCACTTCAAACTTTGTTTCAGACCCTCTTAAGATCATTTTTTCAAAGAGGGAAAGTAACAAGTAACTTACAAGCAAAGCTATTACTTCTCATACACAGTACTGCAGAGTAAGTTAAGAGATTTATCACAATTTTTGAGTAAATTGCCCAGCACTGGTTGCTACAAAAACATAATCAAAGCTCTTTTTCCTCTTAAAAGTATTGATTCAGGAACATTTGTGGCACGAGCACATAGTTAAATACCTGAAAAAATCCTTTGAGCACGCCCCTGTCTGGACATAAATCAGCTTCATCATTTTCATTCGCTCATTTTAGGATTTCCATTGAAACCAACACCAGCCAAACGACATGATTTTCTATCTTGTATTCAAGGAGCATCCCATAAGGTGCCTGTTGTGTCATTCTCATCAGGTCTAAAGTTCTCATTGAACTTGCTTTTTTTCCCCGAGCATCTGAAGCCAGCATCGTCACAAAGCTCTTGTGATTGTTTGCAACCTTTCTTTTCAGACCAACAGGGTCTCTGGAGACACACTTTCACTGGTCTTTATCCTGTCTGGTGATGGGTGCTGTGGCTCCCACTGTATGGAGGCAGCTCTTACCACGGGTATAAGTTACAGTGTGGGCCAAAGCAAGGGGAAAAACAGGGCCTGAAAGTACTTAATTAGAGAAACAAATTGGTTCAAATTATTGATCCAAATGCTGAGACAAAACCCTCTTTTAGGAGTGAATGAATTTCAAAAGAAGATGAAATCAGGGCTGGGGATTTGGGACTAGTTTGTTGGCTGAATAAGATGCATCTCAATGTTGATACGGAGGATACCAAGACAAGAAAGTACCAAAGTGGTCTATTTGAAGATAATGTTTGTGTGACGATAGTTTTGAGGTTTGATAACACAGATGCAGCACCGTTTTGAGATTTTGATGTCTTTGCAGTTCTAAGTGTATTCAATATGGGTGTTTTGTGGAACTATCCTGATTTAGGAGGGTATACTGGGTGACTTTTTTGCTGAGGCTTGCATTATTGAATTTGTTATTTTCTGTATCTCTGCTCTAAGGTGTAACTTACCCTTTTGGGACCTTTGGTGCCATTATTTCATATTATGAAATGAAAAAAAAATGTTAAGAATTACTTTTCAGCTTTTGGTTGTCTTTCTTTCTTGTTATTTTCTCAGCCAGGAGGCAAGTGTTGCTGTTTATTTGTTCATTTGAGGTTTTAGATCTGATATCATACTGATGAGTGGTTACAGGTGTGTAGCCATTTCCAATCTGAGGAGACCATCATAAGCTTTTTCAAGTTTTATATACCCTTTAGTCAGTGTGATTTACATGTGACCTCTATGTGTTTTAGTACCTCTGTACCAGGGTGGGGCAACTTTGCTGACCGTGAGGGGGCACATTATTTTTTTGTTAGTGCCGGAGGGCCAAGTTTTTGCAATGCATGACACTTTATATATTAAAAGTCATGTAAAAATATATTATTTTTATATAATTGTGATTTTTTTTTTTTTTTTGCTGATAAGTGGACTAGAGAAGGTAGTATCAGCATGTTACATGTGAGTTTGCATGTACGGAGCCTGGGTCTGTTGAAGGTGACATGATGTTTTGGCTCTTATGGCCGTGTGGTAGGGAAGGTAGATAAAGTAGTAATTAGTGCTAACATGGTGGGAAGTGAAAGTTGGCGGAGGGGGTTGGCTCAGGGATGCCAGAGTTCACTGACCAGCCTCTTTGAGGTGTTGTGGTTGCTAATTGGATGAAACATCTGTGATGTGAGGTCCCCAGCTGATGTTCTTGCCCTTGCTGCTCATCAGTCTATGTAGTGGAGTTGGAGGGCCCATGAGAGGCCATGTGGTAGAGTAGATAGCATTGGCATTGCCACTACCTGGAGCTTGCATGTACGGAGCCAGGTTCAGTTGAAGGTGGTAATGCTGTGACAACGAAAGGCCATGCAGCCGATTAGGTAACTCCTCAGAAATGTATGTAGATGCTAGTGAGGTCAGGGTTTTTAAGTGAGTTCTTATCGGTTCATTAGGGCACATTTACTTTGTGTTTCTTTCAAATACTACAGTCAGTGCAACTAGAAATACTTAATTTACTGAGAAATTCTGAACAAAGCTCAACCTTTTTTCAATGCAAATTACAGAGCATTAACCAGTTATTTAGTTATATTTTATTTAAATTTTCATCCTATTTTCACAAACGCCTTTAGTGATGCATAAAAGAAATTTTACAGGAACTGTAACAGCGAGTCATAGCTCTAATTTTTGAAAGAAATACTGCTATTTTGGTGTTTTCAAGGCAGATTTTCTCACTTGTTCATGTATTTACATGTTTTAATATTTTGACGTGATTATACACAAGACAAAGTCTGCAACCTACCGATGTTACAGCCCACTAACGTTTCCTCCTCAGTTTAAGCCCATGGGTTCTGAGTGACATGTTCAGTGCAGAGCATTGAATGTAGACAGAATACGCAGTCACTGAAAACAAGGCGCTGAGCCATTATTTCAGAGCAGATCAGTCACCAATCAGAATGGACTAAGTCTTCATCGGGAAGGGGAATTTTTTTTTTAACATTAGTGCTTGTGAACATACTCAAGAATTCATTGAAACATGACTACATAAACCTGAGCTGAAGCAAATTACGGACTCTTTAAGATGTCCTGCATTTTAGACAAAGTATCTGTTTGACTATGGTCCAGTTTTCATATGCAACAAAAAATGCTCGTAATGTGAATTTGAGAGTGTGCTGGAGTTTATCTGAAAGTTTTCAACAGGTATTTTCACAAGATATAATAAAGCGGGAGCACAGGTGGATTTGTGGATATTTCCTGTATTCCATGCACAAATGCTGCTGTCCTCATAGGTTTTTTGGTTAGGCCTGGGTCTCTCTGCCACATGTCAACCCCCACTCTTTCTTTCTGGTTTCCGACTCTGTCCACTGTCCAACCTCCAAAAAAAAGGAACAACCCCCCCAAAATAATCACAAAAGAATATGAAAATAGCATAAAAGTAATCCCAAAACACTTCCATACAATGTGTCAGAAGCTCGCACCAGCTGTTTCTGGCCCTCTGCTGATGGAAAGAAAGGATTATCTCCCCTCATGCTGAAGCGAAAATGGTTCTTTTCCTTTATGAGTGAGCGGGTTTAGCTCATCCAAAGTCCCGCCCTGGGTTTCCAGGCAGGAGTTTAGGTCCGTGGTTTGGACAGGCGTACCTAATAGATTGGTTTCACTGATCAGATTAAGGCATGAGGCCGTTGGTTGTAAATGAAAGCTTTTGTTGATGCTCAGGGTGAGGGGAGCTGTGTTGCTTACGATTGTTTTTTAAGCAAAGGAAGAATGACCAACGGGCTGATGGGATGCTTGTGGCTGATGTAAGGTGCATCAGAGTTAAGTCAGACCTCAGGCAGACCTGAGCTGGGTTTGAGAAGAGGTTCATGTTTAACTGAGAGAAAAAAGGAAAAAAGCTCTGTAGCAGGGGTGTATGATATTATTGGGATGATGATATACTGCTCTAAAGCCCATTATTGGTATCTGCAGATATGAACATTTCTACCAAGACACTACTTGCTGACATGTGACTTATCTGATGTTTTAGGTGTGTTTTGTTTTAAAATTAATCAAATAAGGTAAAGGTGATACTGACTCTGTGTCTGAGCTGATGTGTCACCTCAAGGGTGCTCACAAAAGAGAAATGAGCAAAGACTGCACTGGATGAGTTCTGTTTCAGTAGCTTCCTGAGGATTATTTGCATTAAGGTTAGCATTAGCATAAGCCCATTGAATGTTTGTGCTGTTGAACACGCTTCATAAAATGATTAGACACAAATAACTGTGTTAGAACAGTTCACAACACATGGAGAAATAACCATGGTTTTATGCTGTTTGTAGATTATATACTCCTCATAAAGGGGGGAAACATTTTTTCAGTCAATTATTTCTACCATTTAGTAATAACAATTGGTGTTGTCTTTGATATCTTTGGAAAGCCTGATTAGCCACCATACAATGAGGTTCAACTTGTAAGGATTTTGTATTTGGGGAAAGAACAACACAACTAAACATGTTTTTCTTGGGGTGTTGCCATCCTTGGAGGCTCACTTTGCGGTCTGTCTTTTGCCTTACCAGTCTCATGTAACTTGCTCTACAGTTTAGAAACCCACAAATACACAATCCTTACAAGTTGTACCTTGTTGTAAAGGTGAGTAATCAGGCTTTAGAATGATATAAAATACAATACCAATTGTTATTATTAAAGGGTAGAAATTATCAACCAAAATAACGTTTCCAAACTTTTTTTTGAGTATATATTACAGCAGCAAATGGTACTGTCAGCAATTTACTTGCCAATGTTTTGATAGTGAAGAATTTATTGTTTGCTACTTATAAAACAGCAGAATTATTGATTCAAACACATCTAAAATAAATCACATTACCCACGTAGATTATTAACCTGGCAATGCTGTGAGGAAAAGGGTCCTCCCATCCAACCTGGTTATGCTCTAGCAAGACTGTGCTGATTTAAGGCATGTCATTAATGTCAGTAAAGTCCAAAGGGTCTAAAACTGACATTTTTTAAAATGTATTTTAAAGTCAGTTTTCCTCCTTTTCAGAGGTTGCAATAGTGTCACTCTGTAGAGATAAAAAATGTAAAAGCCAGAGCTGTAGCTTTATGCAAATCTAACTTTGATCAAATTTTAGGTTTCATCTTAATCCACTACATTGAAAAGCAATTATCAAGCTAATATGGAGCTACAACATGGCTGTTTGACTAAAAAGTAGTTTCAAAATTTCCAACATATGCATCACATTGTAACCACTTTTTGAGAAGTTACTCATAGTCGAGTGATCCGGTCGAGTTTGTCATCATGGTTGTGGCAATGGTGGTCGGTGGCATGGCACTGATAGTGAACTTGGTTGGTAATCAAAAGGTTGCATGTTCGAACCCAGCTCTGGATGTCACATGGTGATGTGTCATTGGGCAAGACAGTTAACGCACCTGCTCCCACTAGTGCATCAGTAGCGTGTAAATGGGCGCAAAAGGGCGTGAATGTGTTAGCTGATACTGGACAACCATCAGTGAGTGGAAGTGAGAGTGAATGGATGTGAATGGGTAGATGTGACCTGCTGCACTGAGTAGTCCAAGAGAATAGAAAAGCACTATATAAGCTCAAGTCCATTTACCATTGAAATTGTTAATTATTAAAAAACAATCATAAATGCTTGCATCAGGGTCCCCTGCCATCTTGTAGTCCTAACAGCAGTTCCTTAGCAACTACCTTTTTGAACACAACACTTTAAAATTCAAAAGTGGACTTTTTATTATTTCAGATAAAACATTAAAATCTCATGTATGTGTGTTCACCATAAACCTTATTTCGGGTTTTTTTTCATTTTGCTATTCTAAAATCCTATAAACTTTTTGACCTTGGGAACCAGAATGTGCTAAATGCTAACTCACTTCTGCGGTTTAGGAATCGCACTGTGATTAAAAACTGTAAATCTAATAAGAACAACAAGGGATACATTTTTGGACTAATAGGGGCCCAATCATTTTTGGGTGGGTCTGTTTATGCCTCCTTCTGAGACAAATATCTAATAAGAATAACAGTGATAAGAGAAACAGATAAATTAAAGTGCAGTAGAAGCTTGGTGTTATTTACAATAAAAATGTGTCAATATCAGCTGAAATGAGTTGAAAATATCGGCAAATTGGATATTTGCTGAAGTTCAGCATAGTGCAACCCTGTTTTTAAATGCAGCCTTTCAACTTATTTGAAGATTCAGTCAGCTCCCTTTTAATATCCTCCACCTCTCATTACACGCTTATGAAGAATTCATTCCATCTCTTCTTGTGGTGAACCCATGCACTCACATCTGCAGGGGGAAAATTAACAACGGTGCAGTCAGAACTGGCTGCCTGCGTCGACACACCTTCTTTTTTGGCTTGGAGCCCATCGAGTCTATAAAAACGTCCACATAATTGATGCCTCAATATGAGATCTTTTTTTTTTTCTTCTTCTTCAATGGCAGTGGGCACACATCCAAGATGTTTATCAAACAACATGGCAGCCTCACATGGTGAAGCAAGTGGCAGGAGGAAGCGCAAACACGGTGTCATGTTTGTTTTGAACAAACACAGACGAGAAGTTTATTTACACACAGATATGATGGATGGAATCAGCGGGTGTTTCCTGTTTGGAGGAAAATGAATCACAGACATAAAAATTAAAACGTCTTGATTATGAATCAGTGTTCATTCTGTTGACAGAAAATACAGCTGTTTTTATTCATGACAAAAAAGAGACAATAGCCAGCTTAAGATAATCTTTCATACTAAAAGGTCATACTAAATGTATGTTAAAAAAGTATAGAAAAGTGTCGACAATGGTATCATAGAGTTGTTCATAATGGAGTATCAGTTAGGGGATATGGCGGTGAAGAGGCCACATGCAGTCCCCCTCCTCACCCAATTTGCCCTTCAAGTCAAATTCTCCCTATGTTTTATAAAACTTTTTATTGAAATATTCTTTTTTTTTTTCAAATTTTTTTTTTTTTTTTTTTACAAATTCTAACAAACAGGTCAATAAGGGTGATGAAGTAAAGTACACAATTTGTAACTATTGTTCTACAAAAGGTTATGATCCAAGTAGTTCTTTGGCTGCAAGAGGTCTGTTACATCTGATGACATTAAGTTCATATCAGTCTGAGGCCATCTCATGTTCAGGACAAAATGAAGCTGTTTTTGATAAACGGCATTTATCAAGCGTATTGCATTAAAAAACAAATGTGAATTTATAATTACAAATGAATGGGGGTTGTTGATTTTGAAACGGGTAGTTTGATTAATAATTAAATAATCACCTTTAAGTCAGTTTCAAACAACAGTAAAAGTTAAACATAAAGAAACTTGACAAATTCTGCCATGAAAAAATGATAAATTAACTTTGTTTCCACAGCAAACTTTGATAAATATGAAAAAAATAACTTCTCTGCAAGATACTACGAGTAAAATTGACTGTTTTTAAAAGCTGTTTTGTGTGAATAAACAGTTGTCAAAAGTAATACATTGTCACTGTTAGGCACAACCGTCTATGTTATTTTTTAAGATTTTCATTGCTTTTCATAAATTAGTGCCATTGGTCGTATGTCATGTCTGTGAGTGGGTTTTATTAATTTCTAGCTAAATACAAGGACAAATTTACTATGTAATCAGGACAATACAGTATTGATTCTTTCAGTAGTAGAGTGTTTTTTCTTCAATGCCTGAAAAATAGCAATTATGGAGATAGGAAGTTTGTGCCTGTCAGTGATGATATGTAAAATACATTTACTCAAACTTCAAGTAAGTAATTTGTTTATTGCATTAAAATGTAAGCTTGAATTTGCTTGAATTCTTTGTTTGGCATATTGAATGAAGTATTTTTCTTGCATTTGAGTTTAAAGGTATAGAGTTTGACATAATTAACCCTGACTAAAGCTATATATTCATGTTTTTTGTTGTTAAAGAAGTTCTTATAACTGTTAGATTGGGAGTGCCCCTCAGTCTAAAACAAACTTTCAGAGAAAATTCTCCTTTACAAAAATAGTCTCAAATTTGAGAAATGGCACTGTTTTAATAAGTTATTTTTCATTAAAGGTCACTTATTTTACTCTTTCTTGCACAAGTCTACACAGGTCACAATGTTCAGAGAACAGTTTGTGCCTAAAAAGTCTTTAAGATATGACATTTTGGCATACCTATAAACCCCTCAGCTTCACCCCTGCTCAGAACGGGCTCTTTTTATGTAAACTCTATAGATTGTAAAAAGATTTGGATGACGCCATGTGACGTCATCAGTTAAATTACTGAAGGAGCCTTTAGAATGTTGTTGATGTGTTGTCATGGACGCCGCCATACTGTTCATGTCATCATGTCATTTCCACAAACAGTCATAACAACTCCAGGGTTCCTGCAGCCAGCCTTAAGTGCACATTCGAGGTACAACAGCTTTTGGCCCTTTCGAATAGGCCTGTCTTTTAGCTCCGGAGGTTTCTGCCTAGTAAATCCTCATGAGCTGTGTCTGACCACGCCCCTTTAAATAGGTTGATGTGGGTTGAGCCCTCTGGTGCTGTGCTTAAATGTTTACTGTGGCTACATGTTCCTTCAACTTGAGCCACCTGTGGGTTGAACAAAGACCTGGCTTAAGGAGTGTATCTTATTTTGGGGACTTGGCATATCCCTTAATGATGCCATTAAAGGGAATGAGTCAAATGGACTATTTATGAACACGTTTTCTGAAGGACAGTGCAAGAAATAGAGGGAGAGGGGTGAGTCTTCTCATGTAGGAGGTGTGTGTAGACAGGCCATGGACACTATTATAGGCCTACATTGCATTTTGCCTAATATGTGGCATTTTAGTAACACAATGATAATGGATTAACATCTTTAAAATACAGTTCAGTACTTTTTTACAATTTGGATGAGAGGATGTTAACCGTATAAAACACCTTGACAAAATTTAAGGATTCCCTTTGAGCTAAAATTTAACTAAATAGTTTTAGACTGCAAACTTAAAGGGACAAAAATGACTATAATTTAACTAAAACTAATGAATTAAATCTAAAGTGGCTGCCAAAACAAACACTCCTATTAGTATGCATGTTCATTTCCTCATAGCCTTTGTTCTATTGTGTCAAAAAGAGAAACTGCTGCTTCTTTCTCGTTGTACAAATCTTTGAATGATACTATCCCCTCTGTGCTTATTAGAACTTTAACTCAGAATCCATCTGTTAGAGTCCTGTCAGATTAACCTTTAGTTATTCATCGATATTTCTGTGTGTGTAAATGATTTGTTAGCCGGACTTTGCAGAGATAACGGCAGGATGAAGACTGTGATGTCATTAGCTTATGAGTTTACACAGACTGTGACACATTCTGAGCCGATCAATAGCACCTTCCTTGACGACAACCCTCTTATTCATGCTGCTTTGTTGACTATACCGACAGTGGCCATTTTGGTTCACAGGCAGGACAGTTTCCAGGTCAGATTTCAATACACTGCAGCCCTTGAGCGATGTTTCAAAACAGCTGTGATGCAAGCATATACTGTTAATAATTAATCTTCTTTTCCTATTTGAAAGATCATGATATTCTATATATTTTAAAAGCTACCATGACACTTTATTAATCACATCTTTTTCCTGCTTTTCCCTCCAGGCAGTAAAGAAGCTGCATTCACCTATGCCATCATAGCAGCGGGGGTGGCCCATGCCATCACAGCGGCCTGTACGCAGGGAAACCTGAGTGACTGTAGCTGTGACAAGGAGAAGCAGGGTTTCTACAGCAAAGATCAGGGCTGGAAGTGGGGAGGCTGCTCGGCGGACATTAGCTACGGCCTGGACTTTTCCAAAGTTTTTATTGATGCTCGGGAGGTCAAACAAAACGCAAGGACGCTCATGAACCTCCATAATAACGAGGTGGGACGAAAGGTGAGAAATCAGGCACAGGACTTTGACTCCTCCAGCATTACAAATCATAAAATGTGTCCAAATATATCCTCTAATATTCAATTTCAAGGTTTAAAAAGAGCCTTGATTTGATAATTAACTTGTCCAAAGCTGGCCCCCAGTCCTTGGCATGATGTGGCGATGGTGCACCTTGCCAAAGATGTGGGTGTTTGTGCCAAGACTGAACAAGCAGTGGAATAAAGGGTTTCATTGAGAGGACGAGCAGACTAAGTGGCAGGGTTTGATTACAGCCCAGATCTCTGCTCTGAAAACAGATTGACACTGTACAAAAAGGCATTAGCCCTGTCCTTCCATGCTCTGCACCACTGGGACAGTATACAGTTACATTTATCACAAACCACATCCTGATTTTTTTTTTTTATCTCTTTAGCCCATATCGTGCACAATTAACTTGTAGATGTATGAAAGCAGATTTACTTTAAACTTATTGTTTTTATCATCATTGGGTTTTATACATTTTGATTAAAGGGATAGTTTCATATTTTTTGGAGTTGGATTCTACCAGGTACTTGACAACAGTCAGTCAAGTTGCTGAAAGGGCTCCTAGCAGGGCTGTACCTTTAAGAAGAACAAGCTGAGATGACCAGTAAGGTACACTGCTGTTGTGTACACTGTATTTAAAGTGAAAACAAGACATGAAACCATGTAAGGTTGAATGTGCGATTGGGTGAAAAATTGGGGCTTCAACGTAGTATCAGGGTGCTCAAATCTTTCCTCCAGGATGTCTCTGTTTGGCACTGTTTGACAATGCAGACAATTTTGATGTGTTTTTCTGCCTGTGTGAATCAGATGGCAAATAGCTCCATATGCTAACCTCTGATTCAGCCCACACAACAGGGGGCATGGGCTTGCAGTTTACACACATACTCCACCAGGTAACACTGGATCTCTCCTGCTCCTCAGTTTCTAAAGAAGTTTGTCCCCCCTCTCTCTGATGGCCTGCTAAATCTCGTTTTGTAGAATTTTTTAAGCAGTATAGTCTGATTCATAAAAGTAATGCTGTGCCTCCGGAGTAAAAGTAACATCATTGTCACTTGTGATTGTTACATCTTACTGAGTCCATAGTGTGAAATAGCAGATCTGCAAAATCAATGCACACAGACAGAAGAGCACATAGCCATTCGCTGCATCGTATAATAGTGCCAAAACACAGAGGCTTCTTGGAGGAAACATAAAGCGCTTTCAGATTTTTTTTGCAGCATTGTACATTTGACCAAACATAGTTTTGTGGCATGCTATACATTTTTATATTTCATTTTTTTTATCATGTGAACAAAACAATAATACATCCTTTTCTTTTAACCAACACACTTTTAGTTGATCTCATTTCAAGTGAAGTTAGAGAATCAGTAGGTGTGTTTGAGTTTATCTTTAAAATATTTTCTGTGTGCTGCTTTGACTTGGTGATATGGCCAAATAAATCATATCTCAGTATTGTTTAATTTCATGGCAATACACAATGTACTGTATAATTATTCTGTTCAGAAACAACAGAAATAATCTTTGTTCAAATCCACATGGCCAGTGCAGCTGAATGTATATATGGGAAATTTATTTTAAAAATGCCTATGTGTGGAAATTACCCTTCAGATATTTCTGAGCTGCATGGCATTTGTGACTCTGGAGGTTGTTTTGATTTCATATACATTTTTGGTATACTTTCTACAGCTTGATTGCAGTGTGTGAACAGCTGTCTACTTGTGCCTTAGAAAAGGAAATTAGGGAGAGTGGGAAATAACTTGGAACAGACTGCAGACTATACACGAATAGACTGACGTCTTGGGGCATCAGTGCCATTTTCGTTGCTCTCGTTTTTTGGCCACACAACCATAAAATTATAATAGCTGCCTGTAAGTTCCTCCTCTAAAGCTCGTGTGAGGGCTTTTAGCTGGTTATATACAAACTGAAATTGATATTAAGGCCAATGTATGACGTCTAAAAGCTGATAAAACCATCAATATGAAGATTTATCATTTCTGTTCTATGTCTATTCCTCAAATAATTTTGGAACCACTAGTTTTTTGACATTTATTTCCCTCCTTTCCAATTGGTAGCCTGTTTAGTCACCAAAAATTGTCTGAAAACCACTGGTCTTTAGGATGTTGCCCAGATGGACCTGAAATATCCACGAAACTGTCCATCTGTTGTGTCAAATTACTGATGTTTACAATATTCAGCCAAAACATTATGGCCAACTAGTTAATCTGGAACAATCTAATATAACAACTTTTACATGATACTTTACAAAGTCACTGCATTTTCCATTTTTTAATATGGTCAGAAAGGCGATAATTCTACATATTTATTGTTATTATGTGGTTGTGGGTGGTGCTGGTTTTTTAGTGTGCATAATAGTGAAAGACACTCTTACTGTTTTACTCTCAACCTAGGAAAGCGAAGGAAGACAAGTGGACTAAAGTAAGAACTAAAGCTAGTGACAGATCCACGGACCAATCATAGACCTGTCTTCATCATATTTGTCTCCGCTGAATATAAATTTATTAGAGGATAGCTCCTTGAGATGCAGCATCTCGTTTTCAGGAGGGTCCTCATGTCTGTATGATTGTAGTGGTAGTTTTTATAAAAGTATAATCAATAATAATCAAGAAAAAGATAATTAATCTAATCTTTACGTTAACACCTGTAATGATTATAAGGTAGAGATGACTGATGTTGAGTAATCCCATGGCATCAAAAAAAGAATTTAAAAGTGATGTGTTATGTGTTGATGATGGGGGTGGGGTGCAGAGACAAAGGACTGAAAATAAGAATTTATGATAGTGACAAACTCATGGACGCCCAGACCATAAATCTGTCACCACTATATTTGTCTCCGTTTAGTATAAATTAATTTAAAGGTAAGCCTCTTAAGACATGGCATCTCATTTTCAAGAGGGACCTCATGTCTATAGGGTGCTAAAGATAGTTAATATTAATGAGTAATCAACCAGGGATAGGGAGATCATGCTAATGTCTACATTAACAACTTTTAATGATTAAGGACTGGAATGGGGCTAAAGAAATGGCCAAATATTTGTCATATTTGTAATTGTAGTTATTGAAACTTTGTAACTCCACAGCTTGTAACGATGGTGCATTTTGTCCACACAGCGAAATGTGTGGGTAGTGCCCCAGAAAACTGCAAAAAGCCCCTCTTCCCCTGGAGGAAAGCCTTTAGTTCGTCAGTGAAGCAAGGGTGAGAAACTGGTCTTCTCAGGGTGCTGTCTTCCTGGGACACCCACTTCATGCTCTGTCGTTGACTTCACAAGTCTCACTGAACCTTGTGCTAAGTTTGAAAAGGTACCAAGGCTGACACCACATGTTGCTGAACACTCTGGACACTCAACGGGACACCAGCTTCCAGTTGCTGTGGATTTTGCCAAACTTGTCACAAACCTGGAGTTCTTCACTGAGACTTTAAAGGCATTTTCACCTAAGAACAGGCTCACTTGAGACAACAATGCTTGGACAATTTATAAAGAAGACAAATCTGAGCAGGAGAGGATGCTTTCCCATTACCCAACAGGCTGTTCATTTAACTTTTCTGCATTCATGGCTGCAGAACCCTGTAGATGCACAAAGAGACTCCACTGAGTCTGGAGGTCAGAGATTGAAGAGTGATGTGCCAAACAGCTAAAGTGAGGTTGGACTTGGTGGGGGATAAAGAAGCAGCTTTGCCCGAGTTAAGTCATACCCCCTCGCTCTCTCTTTGGCTCTCTGTGCCAAAGTATCCTGATTCACACAACCCACACATCCATCCCAACTCTAAAAAGCCTTCTCACCTACAATCGTACCCAGTAGATTAGTTTCTACAGGCATTTAGGGACCATGAATCTAACCTGGCTTATCTGGACAGCTAAATTGCCTGTGAGGGAAAAGTCTGCTCTCATGGATCCAAACTTTGCTGTTTTTCTTTTTCTTTTTCTTTTTTCTTCTACTGATAAAGGGCCTCTCTGTTTTGATCAGTGTCCCCCCTCCTGTTCTTCATTTATGCTAATCAAACGCGGTGACACCAAGCAGGAGCTCCCTGGTCGGAGATGTCCACACAAAGGCTGTCACAAGTGTTGGTCACAGAACAACTGATGGATTAGAGAGCTGAAGCCAAGGGTCCTATGAAGTGGTTCACTCTGGAAAGTTGTTTTTCCTCTCCTCTGGGGTTGATGTTCACACATCCATTTTAGGGTTGTGGTGTTTTTGGTAGACTTGCTAAGGTATAAATATCTTATTTAAGACCACACTGCCAACCAAGCTCTTGGCATTTTCTCAGAAGGAAATCACAATTGACCTTGTTGTGAGGGAAAATTCCAGTTTGAGTCAATGGCTCTTCTCATTGTCATCAGTTGAGGGTTTAGCAGTAATCCCAGTCACTCGGCGCCTTGTACAGTCACTCTTGACATTTGTGTGTTTGTGTGTGGTAACTACACACACACAGCATGAAACCTGAGACATTATTTTGGCTTCTGTGTGTCTGCTATCACACTGCTCTGTGGTGGGGCAGTATTTAATCCTTAAATGTTGTCTATTGGTCAATACAGGGGTGTGAAACTTTAATGTCTCAGGATGTGGTACCTCTCCAGTTCCATGACTGAGGTCCTGACTCATTATTCACAATATTTATTATAAAGAGGTCCTAATTTCAGGGCTTGATTCAGCCTGCTGTGGATTGAGAAGCTGCAAATCATTTATTGACATTTAAAAGCTCCATAAAATGTGCTCTAAATGATGCAATCTTCAGATTAAATGGGTTTCATTAGCTAACCCAAAAAAAGACAAGAATAACATTTACTCATTCTTAAGTTGCAAAATACTGTAATATGATTAAACTTGAGGGCCAGAGCTTGCTGAAATGATCAGGAATCTGAAGCCCTCCTTGTTGTTCAGGTGTTATGGTTCAAAGAAAAACTGTGTTAGCAGATGACTTTGCTTATTGCGTCTGTTTCATTGTTCCAAATGACACTAAGTTAAATATAATATATTGCAATTAAAATGCAAATTTGTCATTCGCTGTGAAGTGTAACAGTTAAAAAGTCAAAAGACTGACTGATTGAGTGATTGATTGAAAATATTATTAAAAACATACAACAAAGGGCAAAATACAAGTACAGACAGACAAAAGAAAATTAGAAAACATATATATAAACATTTTACTACTCATTTTCTGCTTTTGTCTATCTCTGACAAAAGACCTTCAATCATTTTAGAGAAAAATTTAAATGTACTTCTTATATCAAAGTTGTCAAATTGACTGTCCATATGTATACATAAACATAAACAGAAATATATGAATACATGTACATATAAAAATAAAAAAGACGTTTGAGAACTCAGTTTCATTTAAAAAGTAATTATTTGTTACAAGATAGGAGTAACTTTACAACTGTGGTAGACTCCATTATGCACTGCACAACATCAAATAAGTGTTTTTGTTTAGTCAAAAATATCCCTTAGTCATTGGTTAAATATTGTTTACCTGAGAAGTCTGAATTAACATTTAATCTCAAAATATTACATGCCGAAAAAAGACCTGTATTTCCTCTTATGGACAAAAATATCTGATCTACTGGGGCAAGAAAGGCAATAGTTTAGATACACTCAGAACATCTCTTTTTAAAAAAGATTCAGTAGAAAAAAATGTTTACATTAAAATGTCTGAATCAATTAAAAAGATCAAATTTTGCCATAGCCTGTGGTCATCTAATACATTTTTTTACTGCTAGAGTATGTTTCTAATTGGTAATGCTCAAAAGACCTTTTAGTTTCACATACAAGGTCCCCCCTCATAAGTCTGATACTATGTTGAAACCCTTGTCACTTTAAAGCCGTGTTCTAACCAACCAAAAAAGAAATTTGCATTGCACCCTTGAGCTTCTAAATTTAGTCATGAAAGTAATCGCGTTTTTAAGTGGTTCATATTTACTGAGGCAAATTTTCCGCCTTCTCGATCCATACTCAAACATGCCATATGGATCTACAATCACTGTGTTCTTCCTGTTAGGGGGATCCAGAAGCTAAATGTCCCAGAAAAGTCTGAGATAGAAACACATCCATCCGATGATCCATAAAATCCTTCAGAGCTGCAAAGGGAGAGTTTCACCATGATGTCCAGGGGATGGCCCCCTTATTGCCGAACATGCACAGCTTTACTCGTCTGTTATCCTGGCATGCCCCACGAACCTCCGCTCTCTCCAGTCTATTCTTTACCTCGCGGGTGCCCCGGTAGTTCTTCTGTGAAGATTGCATATTTTCTGTGGTGGAAAACACATTAAATCATTGCTAGTAAGCCAGAAAACACACCAGTAGTCAGGTAGCAGTTGTGCTGGCAGACTTCATTCACACTATATGAAAGTGTGTAATAAGTTTAAGCTGAACTTACCAGGACCTCAAAACTCTCCAGAGACTTGCTCCTTGTTTCTCCTCTGTGGTTCGTTCTCTAAACACTAAAATAACCATGCAGAGGAGCTCCAAAACCAGCGTGGGGCATTGTTTACTTCCTCCTCTGTCTTTGATGTCATCCTAATCACTGTTCATTCTTGATGCTGATTGGCTGTCGCACCACGGCCTCAGGCAAATTTGTTTTCAACTTAAGCAAAATGGCAAAAGAGGTGAAATCTGCATCACTCATGCAAATTTTGCATCTTTCTAATCACTTCCAGTGTATTTCTGTCCCACTACAAACTGAAATTTGTGTTTGGTGTGAACACAGTTTAAGGTCTGCCCAGTCGGTTCTGATTGACTGATGTACCCTGTGTTAATTGGTCAGGTCAGCACCTTCTTTGATCTGTGCTCTGCACTGGGCTTGCTACCACAAGACAATGGGCATAAACTGCTGGGATGTAACACTGGTAGGTCTTGGTGGGATGTAACACTGGTAGGTCTTGGTGGGATGTAACACTGGTAGGTCTTGCTGGGATGTAACACTGGTAGGTCTTGGTGGGATGCAACACTGGTAGGTCTATTCTGAGAGCCAGGATGCTGTAAACAGGGGAGAGGACACAGTCCTGATGCCATGGTCTGAAGTCTTGAACTCTATCTCACAAGGAAATTGGGCCAATATTTTGCTTGCTGTATTTTAACTCAAGATTTTTTTCTTGATTTGGTAAATGTGGTCATGGAGCTGTGTCTGAGTTTTTAGCCTTTGGCCCTTCATGGTTTAAGTACATAACATTTCACTTGTGCTTATGATTGTCCCAATTCATGTATGTTTTACAAGTTATGTTTTGCAAGTTAAAGTCACAAAAAGTGCAAGGGTAAATTGTTTAGTAAAAATAATTCAGAAAGACTTTTTGCAGCATTATTAGTTCTTGTAATGTTTTAGAACCTGTTAATTTGTTTATTAAACCAGATAATTTGGCCATTAGCTTGTGCTACCCCTATGACTGCATTACTAACTTCTTTTTCATGCATATAGATCTTGGAGAAGAACATGAGGCTGGAATGCAAGTGTCATGGTGTCTCTGGGTCCTGCACCACCAAAACCTGCTGGACGACACTCCCCAAATTTCGTGAACTTGGCTACATCCTCAAAGAGAAGTATGCCCACGCCGTGCACGTGGAAGCGGTCAAAGCCAGCCGTAATAAGCGCCCCAAATTCCTCAAGATAAAAAAACCGTACTCGTACCGGAAGCCCATGGATACTGACCTGGTGTACATCGACAAATCGCCCAACTACTGCGAGGTGGACCATGTGACAGGAAGTCTGGGCACGCAGGGCAGGGTGTGCAACAAGACAATGATGCAGCACATCAGCGGCTGTGACCTGATGTGCTGCGGTCGAGGATACAACACGCACCAGTACTCGCGCGTGTGGCAGTGCAACTGTAAGTTCCTGTGGTGCTGCTACGTGAAGTGCAACACATGCAGCGAGAGGACAGAGGTGTACACATGCAAATGAGGATATTTATTGGACGCTATGTGTGTGTGATGTCAAAGAGCATGTGGGTTCATGTTTTGTCTTCTCATGGGCAAACTGGAACAGGAGGGCTGCTATTACAGTCTTTTGACAGACGGTGAGGAACTACTGTACTGTGTGTACACTAAGCTGAAGATGGGGAGATGATTCTTTATTTTGCACACAAAGCTCTTCATGGACTGTTGTGTTCTTTGGGATGCAATGCTGAAAAGTGTGACTAAAGGGAAAAAGTGCTTCCTGGCATGTTGGTCTGAAGCTAAAATGGAGACAACACGGAAATGTTGTGACTCTGAGGAATCAGACATTACTGATGGATTATGGTGGATGTGATTGCTGGGCAGAACACACTGCCGTAGTTCTCGCTCTGTGCACAGATGACAGCCATTTGTAATATTTAACACACTGTATTTAGAGAATGAAAATAATTAATATTAATTTATTCTATAAAAACTACTGATTTTGTCCGTTAAGGATAAAAAAAATAACTGATTGTTGGGAGGATTTAAAATGATCAAACATGTCAACACACTAGATTTAAATCTGCCTTGTGGTTTTAGAATAATGTTTGTACCAGATGAAACTGCTGTAGGCTAACTCACACTGACCTCCTGACCCTCTCCTGAGTTTGTCTTCCCTCTGTTTGCTGCTAGTCTCCAGAATTGTTAAGGTCGAAGGCTGTACGCTCTACTGACTGCCTTCAATGGCATCGCTCACTTCAGGCCGATTTAGCTTAACAGGTCGTATTCACTGATCAAAAACATGGGCACAGCTTCAACTTTTGGTAAATATTGGTTGATAGAGTATATTTTGTAAAAGCCTATTTTTGTATGAATGTTTTATTTATATATTTTGCATATTCATTGTCAAGTTCTGACCCTTATGTTTGTTTTTGAAATCCCTGTGAACAAACAAAGCTGATATACATGTAAGTCGGCCCCTGCAGTCACTGCCATTGATGTATATTGTAAGTGATAGGAACTGTTTATATGAGTCTGTGTTCAAACATCTGTGTTTACTGCGTTTCATGACTACTACTGATGGAATACAGCAACAGAATAACACTTGCAGACTGTGACTGTGGTTGTTCCTTCTTCTAAGTCTCATTTTGATGTTGCAAAAGAGAAAATGTGAATGCCTTTCCATGGAAGAAAAAACTGTAAAGAGTTTTGCAAAGAGAAAATATCCTAAAATATGCTGTAAAAATGCTCAGTAATCGTCTAGAAATGGAATTTTAAAAAAACTAAAGTGAACTAAAGTATATATAAAACCAAGCAGTAGGCAAGCAGCAACCTCTTTTTTTAAAGAAAAAAACTGAAGCTAATGGGACAGTGCAAAGAAAGACACGAAGCTGGTTCCAGGAGTCAAAGAAGCTCCTTTGGAGTTGGGATGTGAATGGCTAGATGACTAGACGACAAGCTGTCATAGCCTCCTTATGAGACTCCAGAATTATCAGTCTGATTAACTTATCAATAATATGTATATACCGGCCCTAAATGCATGTAAACTGTTGTACCTTAAATTGTTATGCTGCAGATTTATCTGGTGTTTGTCCTTGCGTTACCATCTGTTAGCGCCATTAAGGCGCTTGTGTACATGATGCAAAGGGGGGAAAACACCATTAGAGAGCACACCAGGGAGCTCAGGCCTTATACAACTGCTTGATGTGACAGGGTGAGTACAATCATAGTGACAGTTACCTTAAACACCTTTGCACACCAGACATGTTTTTTTAGTGGGAATTTTTCACAAGTCATTATTTTTTCCAAACCTAAAGCCAGTCAATGTAAGCTTACACATCAGCAACTTAATGTCACTGAGCACTATAATGACTTTTATTTTATTTGGACTGTGGTCAATTTTCCAAAGTTCTGCATCTGATAAGGTCACATCTTAACCCGGTCCAAGTTTTACTTGACCAAAGTCATAAAAATGACAGGGCTAATGTATTTGAAGATAATGTATGCAGGGACATAGTATTGAAGCTGCAGTATCGTAGTGGTGAATATGTATAGTCAATTTTCCACCCCAGTTTTTTAATCATTTATTTTAAATTTATTTAACCAGGAAAGCCTCAGTGAGATTAAGAATCTAATTTTCAAGAGTGTCCTGGCCAAAACAAGGTGCAGAACAAAGTAATGAAATAAAACACCTATAACCACAGCAGATAAACAGTTTCAATCTTGAATGAAAAGCACCAAAATACACACACAGCCACAGAAGATGTCAATGAAAGTCACTACCAATTTACATGGTCACTGTTTGAACAATACACCAAACTTGTTTCCATGAGTTTTACTGGACTTAACATTGACTTCAAAAAAGGATTTATCAGTCATCAGTGAAACTACCAGAAAGGTTTGAATCAGTGCAGCTACATTGACACATTGCTTGAAAGTGTAGGTCTTGATTCATCAGTTTGTTTTTATAACTTTCTGTCATTTTCTCCTGCTATTACCTTGACTCTGTAAGGCCCCTTCTGTCTGTATAATGATCCTGCCACTCATCCTGCATCTGTGCTGTGTCAGCTGTACACTAGACACAGAACCAACTCAGGGGACGAATGGTGGCCATGGCGTCTGCGTAGTTAACAGTTGGTTTATTTCCAGAAGTAGTCTGTAGCTCCAGCTGATGGACATAATTTGGAGCTAAACTACCAACCAGCAAGGGAACTTGTTTAGCAATATTCTGCTGTACTTAATTTGATTGTTTATCAGCCCTTTCTCAGTCTACTCTAGCATTAAACTGCCACAAACCAACAAAGAAATTACACACACAGGAACAGGGGCACTGCCAGAAAATATGAAAATATATCAAAATATATCATCACGTACCAAATAAGCTCTTCACAGTTTCTTAAACCAAGCACCGCATTAAAAGGTTTTTATTTATTGTATAATCAGTATTCATGACTCTCTGGTTATGTAACCCTGTAAAAGTTTTTAAACAGATAATACATTCATTTTTATTTCTAAAGATTAAAATGTTTTAACATTTTATTTTGTTCAGTTAATGCATAAACAGAACTGATATCCTATGATAAATGTTAAATGTTATTTTATGGGGTTAAATGGTGAAAAGATGCCTGAATATTACTTTTTTGTCATTAAAAACAATAAAGCTGGGTATTTTTTGTATATGACAAAAAGTTAATAAATTAATAAAATTACATTTTTTTAGGGCCCATCTCAGTCATGGGCCCTCTTCCTAACTTTATGCCCCCTCCCCCCCAGGAAAATCCCTTTGTTCAACCTAAAAATGGCAACAGCAGACATCATGTTTGTAGCCTGATAAAAACAGCTTTGTTCATTTCTCTACTTTTGACAATTGTATGCAAGTGTTTTATTTCTGTTTAACTTACCTGTCTTAACCGTAATCCTAAAAGTCCAGAGGCATGACAACTATGGCATGTTGATCCTTCTGGGTGTTTATACACAGTCAATCCGGTTGCTTGACTGCACATCTAAGTTGTGTTCATCTTTGAGGACAGATTTTTTTCTTCTAAGAACTGGACAAATATTCTTGTTCACAGCTTTTGCTCAAGCTTAACTTAGTTGTAGAATTCTAGTATTACAGTATTGATATTACCTTATGTAGCAGATATATATTATCATACTCAGTGTTTGGGGTTACCCATTACAAAGTAATTTGTTACTTTATGGTGAATTGAGAAATGTAACTTGCTGGTTTTACAAGACAAGTAATCCATTGTTTTTTTGTTTTTTTTTAATTTCCTTGCAAAAGTAACTCTGTAACTCTGTAACTTGTTACAGCACAAAAAAACTGCCCTACATAACTTTGTCAAGGCAGAACAAAACAGCACTGTTTCTGTTTCTCTCCACACAGTTCTGTATTCGTAAGGAAGTAAACTAACGCGTGTAAGTGCATTAGTGGATTCAGCTCTTGAAATGACAAAAAGGACTGCAACACACTGTGGAAACAATCTTGTACTGTTGTATATTATAGGACAGAGGGACAAGAACAACACTGTCATGAAATGTAAGTTAAAAACCTTGTCATACAGTCTTATTGAAACAGCTGTTGTTTCACTGGAACACCATTTTTACACACTGTGCTTTAAACAGTATGTCTGTATGCTATTCATTGTCAGACTGTGGGCACAATAGGAGATTCAATAGTTATAGTGTTATTGTTTAATAATGATAGTCTTTTACCTGTCATAGGGCTGCAGCACTACAGATTGTGAGCTGTAAAATCAGTTGTGGTGGTGATAGTGGTTCAGTCTGGCAGTGTGTTCAACCAGTAATTGGAAGGTTGAGGGTTGAGCCCAGCTGTCAAATGTCGACATATACTTGGTCAAAACACTTAACCCCAAGTTGCTACCAATGCTGCATCAATCACATGTGAATAGATATGAAAAGGCGCAGATGTGTTTCCTTATACTGTTGGACAACTTTACATAGAAACTCTGAACCACCAGTGACTGCACATGAGAGTGAATTGGTGTTGAGCAGTCGGCTGTGTTTTCATTGTCAGGAAGCTGTGTGGTTTTCCTACTTGGTATTGCAAACGTACTCTGCAGTGTTACTGCTCTAATTTAATAACAGTATCGAAACAGATTACTTTTCTCAGCATGTAGGACAGTAATTGAATGGATTACGTGCAAAAATAAGACTAACATTGATCATACTAGCCTATATTGACACATGTAGGAATAACAATAGACTGTGATTTAAAGTTAGGCCAACACAGAAGCTAGCAATGCACTGGTTTTCTCCACAAAGCCTACAAAACTTTTCACTTTGTTTTGGATCAATGCTGATAATAAGGTCTGGAAGTGAACAAAACAATTCTCAAACCTACATGTTCTTCCCTTGATAATCTTAACAAACAACATACTTTCCATAATTTTTAAAGCATAAACGTAATTGGCAAGAGGAAAAAGCTACTGCCAAGATACTATGGAATTACAGCATGGCAGTTCGACTTAGAAGCAGATACAATATTGCTAATTGAAAAACAATCAGAAATGGTTGCAGTAGGGTCCCCGGCCTATTTTGTAGTCCTTGTTAGCAGTTTGTCAGCATCCATTGTTTTAAATGCACAAGAACACATTAAAATTCAAAAGTAGGCAATTTCAGCTGCATTTTCCGATGAAATGTTAAAATCTCATGGACATCACAAACTGTATTTCAGCCATTTATCCAAAACAGTTATTCTAAATCCTATATTCGGGCTTGGGAACCAGGAAGTGCTAAATGCTAAGTCACTTCTGCATTTTCGGACTCATTCATGCCCCACTCTATGTGCTACCTGTCATTGCTTTGATCCTACAAACCCTCTATTAGTTTGATAAAATTTCACTGCTGTTAGTTCGCAACTTAAATGGAATCTCATTCTGTGAGGTTACCTAGCTTCTTGCTAACTAGCAAATTTGCCATCACTATTTACTTTTTAACTTTCATTGTTTCAGGTTGGCCAACTGTTTTTTGTTTTTTTTTATGGTTCCTTCTTGCACCACAAAACAACAAATGCCAAACCTGAGGCTTCAATGATGCAGCCAAACTCAAATAAGTGACATAGCAATGGCTATGCCCATTGTTTATGCAGCCTAAGTGATAAGCAATAAGTGCAGTAATTTAACCTGTTTGATATAAATTACTTTGATTGCTCATTATACAGGAAACAATTAGCCACAAGGACCATTACTTTTGCTCTCAAAAGTACATAAAAATCTTTAAACACAGTCAGGCATCATCATGAGGCCATCTTATTGTCATAAAATGGGGATAAATTTTCTCACATATTTTGTCACCATGTAGATAAATCAGTGTCCTCAGTGTAATGTGTTCAATTCTCAGCCGCAGGAAAGAGATGTCCATTGAGAGGGGAAAGTTACTCGGGCTTAATTGAGGGCCCTTCCTGCCGACTGGGAAGCCGTTGAATGTGTCACAGGATAAAAAGTGTTTGTGCTCCTAATGGTAGGGTACCGCTGTAATTGATGAGACTGGTCGGGCAGACTGTCACGGAGATGACTTGCTCAGTCGGGGGAGTGGGAGCTGTCAGGTGATAGATGACTCGCACATCTGCTTCATTCACTCCTTGGGCCACTAGTTGCTACAACAACTGCAACACGGCGTAGAAAATGCAGGGCAGTCTCCAAGAGAGGCCGGCCAACATGTCAGGGAAATGTTAACGATGCTAAAGCCCACAGTCGTTATAGATTCCACTCTCATCGGCCTGGAAGTGCAGTGAGGAGACAGGCTTGAGGTGTTGAAGGAAAACCTGCTACAAATAATCTCCTGAGTCTGACAAATGTGGCCCGTAAAGTTTTCACCTGCCCCATATTCCACGTGGACATTTTTTCGTATAAAACCCCTCCCATTTACACTCCCACTTTAAAAAGCTGAAACACATGAGAGTGCAGGTTTAATTTACAGTAGATTAGCCGTATCATGTGTCTTTGGCTGTGATAATCTGCTCAGAATAAAGAGAAAAGGGCGTGAAGGGGATAATAACAGAGGCTTGTCTCTGTCTGACAAAGGCTTTGAGCTTTCATAATATTGATACAAAAGACTCATGCAGAAGAAAAGGCAGCTGCTTTTAAAAGCCCTGGTTAAAACTAAACTAGAGTTTTGTTTCTTGGACACACATCACACTATCTCCTTTAAAAGTTTTACTCTCTTTTCAGTGGTGTTACATTTGATGACATGAGCAAGATCATGGATTGATTCAGTTCTCATATAGTACAACATGTCTAACAAAGCTCCTGGTAGGAGTTTTTATCTGGTTATGAAACAGACTGAAATTAACTCTAATTACTCTTCAATGACACACAAAAGCAAACAAAACCATTACTGTCAAGACTGTTCTCTTCTTTCTTTATTGTTAATTTTCAAGCCTGTGAGCACTACCATGGGGTAGGTAACACAAAAATAGTATCAAGTTTAAGTTTAGTTTTTGTCACTTTCATTTTTTTTTAAGTTTTGATAAAGTTTTAACAAGAACTCAGATGATTTAGTCTAATTTTGATCAGCATAAATGATAGAATTTAATTCTCTCACTCAACACTGATTCAGATGACCATACTTTAAAATTAATACAATCATAAACCACCTAATGAAGACATAATACAACATTATCATCAGCCTACTTGAAGCCATGAGCCATGACATTTCACTCATGGCAGTACTCAAATTGTCTGGATGCAGGAATTCCATTTGAAGTTCGTGAGCAATAATTATTACTTGTTATAAACAGGTGACAACCTCCAAGGATGAAAATGAAGGCTCATGCAGAAGTGCCAAAAGCTGTAGTTCCTTGAGTGTCCACTTGGGGCTGGCTGCAGAAATCCTGGAGGTGTTATGATTTTCCACAGGAAACAGATGTTTTTTAGGCCTAAATAAACAACTACATCCACGTCCTCCTCCTGTATAGGGATTGAATTTTTTGTTTTTATTTTATTGAAGATTTTTGCTTTTAGAAACAGGGCTTTGATTGACATTGCTGCGGGTCCACACTGAGTTGCTATAGGTCAGACGGTCTAAAGCCCTGCCTTGACATAACCTCTATGTCTGTGAATAGGTTGAGGTAAAGTTTGGTTAGAGATGATGTGCAGTAAGTAGGGCGGCAGCCATTTCAAGGCATCTTCAATGTTTAAAAGGCTCCTTTGAAAATCATGTACCTGACATCACATGGCTTCCTTCTATACTTTTCCAGTCTATAGGTATAAATCACTTAAGTGAAATTACATTAAAAAAACCTTCATGCATCCTAATAGACATCCATTTCTTAACAAGTAATAACATATTTATCAAAGGGAGATTTTCCATTACGTGGTATCTGCTCAACTCAACTCAACTCAACTCGACTTGGTTATTTTGGTTTTCCTTTAGCTTAGTACCTAGCACCATTTTTGTATCCCCTCCAGTAGGGTTCTAAGCAAGACTAAATGTGATGCAGAGATATTCTGACCACTGATCAGTCAGAGTACAGCCACAAGTCGCCAGTGTCTGATGTGGAAATGAAATACTTTTTGCATAATGCTGCATGACCTCCCAAATTTTCCTGTGCTTTTCCATGGTAGTTGTGCACAGCTATGCTATGCAACAACCCACATTATAACCCCATCTACCTTAAAGAAATACTGACAGTAATTGATAAACAACGCAGGTCGCATCCAAACTGTTCAAGGCCAAGCCAAGGCTGAGAAGAGACAACAATTTGAAAAGCACCTAAACCTTAGTGGTTAAATTTCTTTTTGGCCTCTTTGGGTAGCTGTAATGCTGACATTTACCTATAGCAGCTGTCAGGTAGGTACCATTGGGCTAGTAGCTGCTTGATAAAAAAAGGAATGCATCATGGAGAATGAGAAGGAAAGAGTGAGCTGTTCTTTCAAGAGCCCAGTTTTAACTTTATTATGAGTTTCGGTTCATGAATCATTCAAATAACATTGTCATCTGTGGTAAACTTCATTTTAAACCTATTGTAGTTCTGGTTTTGAAAGAGGAAAATGTCTAAGGTAACTTTGAAGTGAAATCTTCCGTTACTTTTGATATTAATTCATCACTGAAGTAATTTCATTATTTTTGGAAAGGTTACTTTACAATTTTCAAGTAACATACCCAACACTCATTTTGACAGACATTTAATCTTAAATGTAACTGTTAACTCTTGAACTTAAACCATTTTGTGGTTTAGTCAGTACTCAGAAAATGCAAATATAGGTGAAGAAATACTGAAGCATTTTTTTTGGTTATACAAAATATTCCCTCTAACAAAATAAGCTGTCTTTGTGTTAAAGGGACAGTTTAGTTTTTTTGAAGTGGGGTTGTATGAGCTCCATATGGCCACTAAGTACATTAGATGCAGTAGAAAGTTCTCTCCTCTCCCTCAGTAAGCCACAATTTGTAAATTATTAAATAGACTCACTATAATGTCTTAATGACATATACATAAAGTCACATATTGACATTTGACGTTTATCTGGAACTAACCGACTTGTACGTATTGACGTATGACATGAGTCGGTTAGTTCCAGATAAACATTATTTTTCCGAAAAGTTAATGCACTCAAAAAAATTTCTAGGGAGCGTACTCTTAAACCTTGGTATTATTTTTTGATGGTAGTTATTGTAGGTGGAGAAAATACTCTTTGTACTTGGTACAATACTTCCCTGTTTGCGGCTGGTTCTGCATCACAAACTTTTACAAATTGTGGCTTACTGAGGGAGAGGAGAGAACTTTCTACTGCATCTAATGTACTAGTGGCCATATGGAGCTCATACAACCCCACTTCAGAAAAACTAAACTGTCCCTTTAACACAAAGACAGCTTATTTTGTTAGAGGGAATATTTTGTATAACCAAAAAAAATGCTTCAGTATTTCTTCACCTATATTTGCATTTCCTGAGTACTGACTAAACCACAAAATGTGAAATAAGCCAACCCAGTCCTTTGTTTGTGGTCCACCCATGTCTGAAAACATGAAATCTCACAATCTAGGCTCATTGCGACATTATAGTGAGTCATTGTATTAATACCAATCCCCTTACCTGGTATCTCCAACCACAAATCCCCACCTACAGCCATGACAACACATCAGTCTGCTTGGCATCTGTGACTGTGAGCATGGCCCTGCTTCAGTAGTCAGCTGGTGTCTGCACCAAGAATCGATAGGGCCCGTGCAATTGGGCAACTTCAAGGTGGTGTTCTACAAGCAAGTTGCAGCATAATTTGGAGTGAGCCCTGATGCTATCGTCAAACGAAAGGCCAAGTTCCATTTGATGGGGGGTGCAAGTGACAGGCCAGAAAGTGGGTGTCCAAAGAAGACAACCCCCCCGAGAAGACCGTTTCCTCACCATGTCAGCATAAGGAACCGTAGGGAGTCTTCTACAGATTTGCTGCCAAGGTTTGAAATTATCTACCAAACATTAGGTTCCTTACTTTTGGTACTATGTTTATAAAATCTTTTTTATTTTATTTGTACTCTTTATCTAGGTTTGATCAGCCTTTTATAATATAAAGGGAATAAAGTAGCTGCAGGAAGTGGTATGCTCTTGCAAAGGATGTCCGCAGTCCATCTTACCACACACATCTATGAAGGTCAACCACTACCATTATTATCTTGTCTCAATAATGAAAATGCATCATACATACATGCACATGTCATGGAACAAAGAAGGTCATTGGTGAACATTTATTGTCATGTTTTATCCCTAACAACACTAACAGTTAACCATGGGGGGTGCCAGTGTCAACACAAGCCTAAAGTTCCTCACAGGAGCCTTGAATATGATGAAACGTGGGGATTTAAACCTGGAACATTTGTTGCTTTTATTTGCAGTACAACACGCCTTTTAAAAAGTGATGTTAGTTTTGCTTCTGCTGGAGATAATCCACCTGCAGTGTTTTTTCAGTCAGGTGCAAAAACTCCAGCACACAGAGGCCGCGGTATCTGAGTCACAAGCACAAAACACCACCTTCTTTGATACGGCAGCTTATAAGTCAGACACCCTGCAGGATCACCGAGATGCTAATTATACTCTTAGCTCTGTTTCTCCATAAACAGGAGCAGGCCCATGCCAACATGTTCTGGGGTGTAATATTCATGTTGCTCTGAAGTGGGGTTGCGTTAACCTTTGGAGTTTTGTTTATTAGAACACACGTGTACACACACATAGACACACAAACCCTCACCCGTCAGCTGCAGTAGTTGGAAACTGATGGTAGCTGCAGATTTATGGTTGCTAGTCTGGCTTGAACGCTGTGTTATTGCTGGAGACCTGCCACAGCTTCTCTATCTGCTCCTCTGACCTGTTACATCGAGACGACCTAGCCGTGCACCACCATTGAGCTTCACACCAATTATGAGCCTTCCAATGCATATTTAAACAAGATCCATCCTGCTTTCTGTTTTATCTGCGGATCTACTGGCTGCATCAGAGATCATACTCGAAGGAGGAATTTGATCTTGACTGATTATACAGATGTATGAAGACAGTGATGACGCAAAGAGATATTTCTGACTTATTTTTTGAGCATAAACTTTTAAAAAGTGTAAAAAATACTGCCATTTCTTCAGTTTTTCCTTTTGGTTAAGCCCCCTGTCTCCACCACAGCTGGAGACATTATGTTTCTGGTTGGTATATTCAGAACTCTCTTGTGACAAATTTATCTCAATAAAGCTATCAGGGATTTTCCCCAAACCTGGAAAAGTATTCACTGTGACTCAAAGGTCAAAGGTTTAAGTCAGTGGGCCTCAAGCTCCACCCTTGCATTTTAATTGTGTATTGCAAACACAGTTATATAGATTCTTTTCAAGCTTTGCACCAAGTCCTCTCTGGCTCAAGTATGAACTGGATTGATCTTGCAGTCATGGGTCAAGGGTCCAGGTCAAAG
Organism: Cetoscarus ocellatus; assembly: GCA_037902135.1. Lineage (NCBI taxonomy): Eukaryota > Metazoa > Chordata > Actinopteri > Labriformes > Labridae > Cetoscarus > Cetoscarus ocellatus. Next base: position 649,741 of record JBAMNC010001736.1, on the reverse strand, counting down.
AGCCTCACGTTTATCCCTCACTTATGAATGCAAGATTATAAGGAGTCAGAAAGATTTGCAAAAATGTCCACTGTGACTAAGGAATGAACTTATTTATCTTATTAATCATAGGTCAAAAGTCAAGGTCAATGGGCCTCATGTTCATCCCTTGATTATGAAAATGAAATCAGAAGACATTTTCAGGATAAGCTAATCAAAATATTGGCTATCATGGGTCAGTTGTCTTTGGGTCCTTCTTTCATCCCATATTTGTAATATATTTTCAGACGTTTCTTTTAAACATTAACTTCAGGACAGACTAAAGATTAGACTTAGAGTTGAAGATCAGGATAAGTGTACCTCATGTGCATCCCTAACATTCAAACACATTATACAGTTTAGAAGGGACTTTATGGGATTTTTTTGACTTGCTTCTTTTGCAGACATGTTGACTCTGAATCAAGAATTAGTTTATTTAATCCCTTACTTGATCCTAATATCTGCTTCAGAGTTTTCTTCTTAAACTTCGCAAAAATGTCCACTCTGACCAAACGATAAACTGAGTTGATTTTGGAGTGCAGAGGTTGAGGTATCTCAACCTCATGTTCATCATTTGCGTGATAACATAAGAACATATTTGAAATTTTCTTCTGAGTTAGCATGAAAGTCCAGTGAATATCAAGGATGATCTGAATCGTATTCTGGGGTCAATGGTCAACTTGAACCCCACACAAGACAGGCTATATGGATAGTATATGGATGGTAGCCTGCTTCAGCTGAAGTCATGTTTATCTTATGCTTGTAAACGTGATATCTCAAGAAATTCTTGAGGGTTTTCTTTAAATTTTGTACAAATGTCCACTCTGACCCTGCTTTTAGTCAGAGTGGAACTGTGATGAAGGGATGTACTGCTTCAATTTTGAAGGTCAAAGGTCAAGGTCTCTAGCCCTCTTGATCAATCCTTGTTTTTGATGGTAACATTATGAGACCTCAATTAAGGTGACCTCACTTGATTTTATATTTTGAAATCACCATGCAATCAATGTAACTGGAATTTTAGATAATGGATAGATGAATGGATGTAATGTTTATCCTTTGCTTGCAAACTATATAGCCCTGTGACACATTAGGAGATTTACTCTTTGCACAGACTTTCACTATGACTGACTGTGATGCAATTAGACCTTATTTGAGATTTCCATTGAAAGTTGTGTAAAGGTTTAGTCCAAATCAAGAGTGACATAATTTGATTTTGGAGAGTTTGAGGTCACCATGGCACTCTGCATTAGGGGTGTCAAAAATAATTCTTTAATCGATGCAGATGTAAATGATTCTACATTGATGCAGAGAAGGCAAATGATAATTTAATATTTCAGGGGCTGCTGCTAGGCTGTGGTACCAGTTTTGTTTCTGAGGAAGAAAAAACAAGTATAGGAAGATGAGACCAGGTAAAATTAGTTATTCTGGTTTACAATGCAAGGACATTTTGCTAAAATTGATTAAAAAAGCCATTTCTAACTCATAAAAGGATTTAATAAAAATCTTACTGCTTGTATGTTTAAATTAAAAAAGTAGTCTGGCACAGTAATCTAGAAAAGTCAAGGATGCTATCCACTGTGTTGCATAGTGATGCATTGTAATATTGAATTGAATTGAAGCGTTGACTCAAAAATTGAACTGAATTGTGAGTCTAGTGAAGATGCACAGCCCTGCCCTGTATGGTATTAGTATTACAGATAATGGATAGATAAGTAAGATCAGAGTCACTGGGCCTCATGTCCATCCTCTGCTTGTGAACACTCCATCTAAATATTACTACATTTAATAGTACTGCATCTAAATACTCTGAATAATGTTTGTGAACACTACATCTAAATAATATTGACTTTAGGACTAACTGGTTTGATTTTGGAGGTTTCTGGGCCACATGTTCATGTGGAGATTTCCTTTAAACTATGTACATATGTCCACTCTGACTTCAGTTTATTAAAAAATCCATCTTCACTACATTAGAAATACATTTTCCACCAATCTCACAACAACAAAGACCACTCCATTCTTTTCTCTTTACCCACCGATGCCATATAGCTCCCGGGTAGTAATTCCAGTTTCTGTGTTTATTTAAACCAACTTGAGGATATCTGTAAAAACTAAAAGTACGGAAATGACTCACAATTTCAAAGTAAAATAGCTGTCACATCAAACATTTTACAAGCACTTCATTAACATAAGGATCTATTATGAGTGTGTGAATTGTTTTGTTTCAACAGCTTCCAACATTTCACTCAAACAAGTGAACAGCGCTAAAGACAATAATTTGAAGCAGGAGGAGGAGCGAGAAAATGTGCTCTCCAGTTCTTTTTTTCTTTTCTCTCCTATGCTCCCTGGGACCATAAATCTTCTGACACATGATTATGTCAGTCATACTTTTGTTTTTTCCTCTGGTTGAGACATGCACAAGCACCTGAGCACGGCACACTAAATTGCAGAGCACAAGGGTTGTCTTTATGTGATTCCAGAGATACTGTACAGGGCGCGCAGCTCATTCATGAACTCTCTTAACAACCACCGCTCGCCGATGGGAGCCCAAGATAACCGACAATATCCACTCCCCACAAGAGAGACCCACGACTGTTTGGGGTCTATCTGACTTCCCATTGGCCTATCTGATTTTACAGGTAAACACAGTGGTCAAATAGCTCCCAGGTATTGTCAGCGGCATTAAGGTAAGAACACAGGCTGGGAGAGCTCTTTGGAGGGGATTTCGAAGGAGCCATTTAGGTTGATTTGAGAGAACATACCAGCCCGCTTAACCTGCTTTTGAAAGCTTTGGAAATATGTAATCACAGTAACAGTAATGCATCTGAGAAATGGGGTAATGAGAACTTTGAGTGAGCACTTTAAACGCTTCCTTTGATGGTGTTTGGTGTTGTATCTTCAAGTGATCTGAGCGCCCCATATGATACTTTTCCTCGGTTTTTTGGAGAGCTTTGGAGCAGGGCTATGGAGGGCCCTCATACCTGCTCCCCCACCCTCTAACCCCCTCCCTCCAAAAGACGTCACCTGAGTCAAGCTTACAGTAATCCTCCAGCGTCTCGGGCGTTCTGACACGGGATGTTTTGAACAAAAACACCATACTCACTACAACCCCATAAAGCTCACAGACGTTTAGGAAATACTGCTGATTAGTTGGACAGATTCTTCAGCCCTTTACCGCCCTTACGAAAGAGTATCTGGCATATTATATTCTGATGTGTTGGCATCATCAAAAACAACATTCAACACAGCTAAATCCCTGACTGTATCAAGAAAAAACCTTCTCCATATTATAGACCGTCAGTCCCATCCTGCTGTATGTTATATATACATGTTTCTTAGGTAGGAACTTAAATTATCTTGCACATTTCCAACAGTTTTCAAATTCAAAGAAATTCTTAACTTTAAAAGTATAAACATGGTAAGGCTAATGCCCCAACAAATCCACCATGACAAGATATGACATCTTTATTTGGTGCCATGAAAACACTGATGGCCTACTGTATGCTTGTCACAAAGCATTTTAGTTTGAAGCATACGTTTCTTCTTTAATTTCCACCTGATGCACTTTTCATTCCTTTATCCAGTGTTCATGCCATTCAGATAGCAAATGATCATGATTCCTGTTTGTCTCCAGAGGTGTGTTTGTCCAAAATGGAGGACTGGCTAGGCGCAAAGCTGGTGTGTTTTTTGCATCCTCACTTAAGGATGCAAAAAATGACTGCACTCTAAACCGCCTTCACCCTGGTCTAAAGTCTAAGGTCTGTGGCGCAGAGTGTCTCTGCTATTTTGAGGATGCATTAGAGAGGTTGACAGGTTTTTTCTAAGTCTGATTTGTGTGTTGTATAGCTTACTTGTAATGTGTCAGAGTTATTCTCTGCCATAAGCTGCACACGTTTCAAGAAATGCGTCCTTCCACACTGAAACACTGAAAATGCTGTAGCATATATACCAGACCTGAGTGGTGCTGTAATGCTGCTACATACATACACCAAAACCAGAAAAGAAGAAATGAAGCATGGGCACGCATCATAACAAATGTAAACAGATAATGGCGTGTGCGGTTCTCTGTATCCTCTTGTTGCTTACAGTGGTCTCAGAGGAGCTGTAGATTTTACTGTAAAAGTCATAAAAAGCCCAGTAGCTTCTGCAGCACAAGCGCGACACCGTATTGCTCCATTGTTTCTGTTGTTGACAGGATTCATGCATGCATTTTAAGCAAGAGATGGGGTTATGACTTCATTGCTTCAGAAGCTGTCGTTTTCATTGTGCACATGGAAACGCAAGACCAGCGTTTTCAGATCTATCCACTTTGGTACCCATTTTCAAAAATGTGTGTTTTGAAAATGGGTACCATATCTGTGTGGACAAAACACCTTATAATATTGGGGGTGCATGTGTGAAAGGGGCTATAGGTGTTGTTTTCCGTTTTTCGATTTAAAGAAATGAAAATTATGTTTAACTGTGGCTGCCTCAAGGTATACTCACAAACAACCACTTGACTATAGCAGCAAAAAAACACATTCAGCACAGAATATAACTAAAATAAAACTGGAAGGAAAGCCTAAGGGCCGCTTCACACTGGATGCAGTTTGCTTGTATAATGGCAGCCGTATTTGAGTGTTTCATTTAGACAAACATGTTATCAAATCATACATTTCAGACTGCCAGCATGGTGCATCTCCTGCACCAACATTGCCTATTTTTTGTGTGAGTTGTGTACATATCTTACCTTAACAGAACAAAAAAGTGGAGAAATTGAGAGCCATATTTACCTTATTCCAAGAAATATGTATGTATGTCCACAGTGGTAGAATATGTCACAGAAAAGACTGAAACTGTCCAATTATTCTTCCTGTCTGTGCCTCAAAGTTAAATCTCAGTTTCCTCTATGGAAAAACTCTTCTTGTTCGTCCAGGATGCTTTCATTCTGCCGGTTAATCAGGTCAGTTATGCATCAGGTCACTTTTCACAAGATTGAACCTGTCATAGGGCTAGAGCTGCTAGCACTGCTAACATTAGAAATAGGGAGGTTACACTCTGCACATTGACACAGTTCCAGGGCGCAACCTGAGGCAGTCTACCTACAGCGTTTGTGTCCAGAAGAAAACATTCATTCCCTACTCTTTACACATGATAATAAATATAGCAGTGGTTCTCAATCACTATTTTGGCATGCGGCCTGTTGATATGAATATTTCTTCATGCTCCCCAACATGCACGCGCACACACACACACATTCAAAAACTTACTAAAAGAGTGAAGTAAGATTTTTTTTTTTCAAATACATCCCTTCATGTGAATACATATTTTCCTTTTAAGTTTTATTGTGTGATTTTTTTTTGAGACTGAGAGGAAAAAAACTGTGGTGTTAATCATATATTTAGAAAGCAATCCTACCAAAACATAATCTATACAGTACACACATACTTAGGCTTCAACACATTATTTTCAGTGTGCGCACGCAGCTAATGCTTGACGTATCTTCCCTTGACTCCTGTAAGCTTTGTTAATCACCTGTATAGCAGTTCACCAGACAGCACACAGATTATCAAGAAAACATAGCTTGAGGATGTAAAAAGAAAAATTGTATCTGGGCATTAAATGCTGTCCCCTTGGGGAGGAAAGACTGAGGTATGGAGCAACTTCAACATGTTTTGTGATAACCTATTACATATTAACCTTGAGGTGCAGCTGGATCTGCCTGACTCAATGTCTTTATTCAGGCAGGTCCATCTAGCCAAGCTCCAGTCAACAATGATTGTGAGTGGCCCAAAGAAGGACAGCCCAATCAGAATTCATTAGAGCCGGAAGAGGTGGGAGCCATGAGCAAGAGAACAGCACGAAGTAACTGCTTGTACAAAAATTAATATAAATGCTAACAGCTTTAGTAGCAGTTTAAACAGATCTGGACCACGTTTCTTCGTTAAATAAAAAAAACAAGTAAAAACACAAAACAACACAAAACAAGTAAATTTCTCTATAGAAAAGTTGTTTTTGCTCCACTTCCTACATGTTTTGCTGAGTTTGTTTCACAAAGTGGCTCATGTTCTGTCCTTCGTGGTGGTAGCACCTGCCTACTACATTGTCTGATTGGCCTGTAATGAATGTGACTAACTGAACTATTGTCCAGTCACCTGCTGGAAATACTATTGAAAGGTTCTGCTCATTCCCAAACACTTTCTATGGGCTTTTTCCCAGATGGACTTGTGAAATATATATATATATATATATATATATATATATATATCTGGTGTGTCAGGATAATTATGTATGCCTTCATGATGCGCTCATTCAGGTCTCATATCAACGGATTTCTGCAGGTAAACAACTGAGAAAATTATAATTGTATAATTTCAGTACTAAGTCAACTGAAAACTTGGCAGGTAAATGCATTTTTAATTTGCATTTTGTCTGATTTAATATTTCCAACTTTTCACAGATAGTTATCGTCCAAAAAGTAGAAAACTGCCCTGCATGCTCTGTCAAGAAATCATTGACAGAATTCCTGGATCTGCATCCAGATTGGATCACCACCAAAATATTATCATCTCTTTCTTGTGCCATGACAGTTTTGTTTTTGCATTATCCTGTTCATAATAAAAACAAAGAAACTAACAATCGCCAGCAAAGGGATAACCTGCTTGGTGAAGGTAACAAATATGAAGTGGAGGTAGGCAGAGTTGAAAGCACACTTTTGCAACTAGTCTTTATTATTGTTTTGATTCAGCGCCCTTTGGCAGTAGAATTTACTCACTGTGTTTAACAAAAACACAGAAAACATTGAATCAAAACTGGAACAAAGGCCAGTTATCCTCAGCCTGCACACTAACAGATCAATTAATCAGTCAGTGTTGTGGGTTTCTATGTTTTTAATTTCTCCAACTGTCAACAAGGTTAAATGTGCACAAACACGTCTCAGGGAAGTAAACATTCTGCATGTACTTTTGAGATGGTGTCATAGCTTCCAAAGCTGCTGTCTCTTGGCTGAACAGTTCAGAGGGAGTTGCAATGAATTCTCTCCTGGAGCATCGGGCAACCTGTCCAGACACGCTCCCAAAATGTATCATTGCAGAAAAGCTATGAAACAATTTGAGCTGATGCTGCCAGTTTAAATAACTAAACTGTGTGGTCAGAGCTATTATATCATTAATCTTCTCGCTCTCTCCACTCATGCTCTGCCAAGACATGGAAACACCCTCTCCCTCAACCCAAAAGAGGTAAAGAGATACCTGAAAAGTGCTTCTTTTGATATCTATCCCACAATGCAGGTGACAAAAGAGGTTTTGAAGTCAAGCTACAGACCCTTTCAATCATGTTATCTTTCATTTGTGCTGGATAGAAATGCATGCCCCAGAACTGACTTTGAAAATTACTGTAACAACAAGAAGACTTGTTCTGCACAATTACAGTTTGTGTTTGTGTGAGGGGGTCACGAGGCATGATTGTCAGCACTGTTCACGTCACTGATGTCATGAAGTGTAAGAACAGCTTGTATGAAGTTTTATGTCTCCGGCTCTCTGTAAATAATAGACGCTGTTGGCTGTAAACACGCTGAAGGCCTCTTAGGAGACGTGTGACAGGTGGTATCTCCGGTCATTCCTCCAAATACATCCCTTATTTTTCCATTCGCGACTTTTGCCTCCACATACACAAGTAAGTTACAGATCCACTTTGAGGACCTGTGGCCTGCTGCGACAGCTATACAAGTTGGAGTGTCAGGTCACAAAAACATAGAGTCAGTAAGTCCACATGCACAGAGAGGTCAAACAACTGTTTTAGCCGGATTAAGCAATTTAACTAGCTGCTGTGCTTTTCTCAGTATACATACAGCATTGGAGAATTAGTTTATTCACAAAGGGATGTCCACTTTTGCTAGTGCTGGGTGAAACTATGCTTCTTTTTTTCTAGCAAGTAACCACTCTTTGTTAACTTTGCTAGCAAGTTAGTTTAACGTCTAATGTAGGATTGCCAGCTTTGGATGTTTGGCTGTAGTGAGGTTTTTTTTTTATTAATCGGACACAATTAATTTAACTTGCACCCAATCACACACTTCTTTGGACCAGGCATTTGGGATTCAGCATGAGTGTGAAATGAGCTTAGAGCTAACACATAAATATATAGCCTTTTAAAACAGTGATTATCAACTGGCTGCCAGGGGATCAGGCTCCTAAAAGCTTCCCATCTGGTCCCCTGTGTATTATCAAATTCAGAAAATGTTTGGAGAGAGAGTTTGTTGTTGTATCAAGGATACCTTTCTGTATTATTTTGTTAATACCTATAAATATTAATGTAATCCTCAATTGTGAGGGTAACATTAATATTTAAACAATTGTGATTGAAACAGTCTCTGCATTGCTTCATTGTTGATCTGATCCACCTTTCCGCTATTATTATCCAAAACTCAACCATGAGAACAAGTATACTGAAGTCAACCCTAGCAATTGAAAGCATGACAACCCCAGAAAGAAGGAAAAAAAATTTTTGCCCCGTGTGGCTGGCTGCAGGATAGGGGTGGGAATGGTTCTCACTTTAAGAAATTAAACTAATATGTCAATTAATACTAAATGTTGTTGTTTTTATTACTTTTCTCTTATGGTCCTTTGTTTTACATACGTCAAGATAAAAATGGCCCTTGTACAAATGTAGTTGATGATCCCTGCTTTAGATCATGACCTGGACTTCAACCAAAGATGACTCATCATATCGCAATATTAGACATTAACCCACACAAACAGCGCTACACACAGTGTCTGGGGATCTATGATACATTGCCTTAATAATGGAAATACAACAATGATGCAGTTCGATTAATTGCATAGCAGTTTCCTGTTGCCTTTCTATCATCTTGAACCAGTCTGACCATTCTCCTCCACCATTCTCCTCCTCCTCTGACCTCTGCCATCAACAAGGCATTTTGCCCAGGGACCTGGTGCTCAATGTGTATCTTCTATTTTTCAGGCCATTCTCCGTTGACCCTGGAGATTGTTATGTGAGAAAATTCCTGTAGAACAGCATTTTCTGAAATATGTAGACCAGTCCATCTAGCACCAACAACCATGCCAGGTTCAAATTCATTTAACGGACCAAAAACATGCTGATGAGTTGATTCTAAATTGCCCACAGGTTTGAATTAGTGTGTGAGTGGTTGTCTGTCTCTCTTTGTGGCCCTGGGATTGACTGGCAACCAGTTCAGGGTGTACCCCGGCTCTTACCCAATTTCACCTGGGATAGGCTCCGGCCCCCATGACCCTAAAAGGGATAAGGTGAATATATAATGGATGCATATTGTATGTTATGCAGTTTTGGTTTAAAAATAATTACTTTTAAAATTGGATTATAATCAATACAATCAATCAATCAGTCTATCTTTATTTAGCTCCAATTCATAGCAGGTGTTATCTCAAGACACTTTACAATAGAGCAGGCTGAAGCTGTACTTTTCATTTTATAGATACACATATTTTCATATATACACATATACATATAAAATATGCATATACACATATTTACATATACATACATCCAGAGTTGAATCTGTCAAAGCAGACACAATGGGACTAAAAAAAAGAATTCATGAGTGCGACAAACCCATGGATGACCAGTTCATAAATCTGTCCTCATCATATTTGTCTCTGATGGATAAAAGTTTATTGAAGGTTAACCCTTTGAGATGTGGCTTCTCATTTTAAAGAGGGTCTTCATGTCCATATGGTTGTAAAGGTATTTATCATTTATGAAGGTATAATTAAAAAAAATGAATGATGCTGATTAATACATCAGCATCTAGTTGAACTGGCATTAAATTGGGTTTCACTGGTCTAAAAGTATGCATTTATGTAAATTATTATGACTTGTATCTACTTATTAAAACTTCATCCCAAAATATCAGTTCAAGACCTCTTTATGTGATATGTTATCTTAGCAGTATTATATATATATATGTGTGTATATAAATATATATATATATATATATATATATATGTGTGTGTGTGTGTGTGTGTGTGTGTGTGTGTGTGTGTGTGTATATATGTATATATATATATATATATATATATATATATATATATATATATATATATATATATATATATATATATATATATATGTATATATAAAGGGATTTCCACCATTTGGTCCTCTAATTATGACTTTTGTTTCTGATTTTTTTCTCTTGCAATGATGAATCAAGTCATAATTTAAACTTTTTATTGGGTTATTATGACTTTTTGTGTCATAATTGCAACTTAACACAAAGTTTTTTTTTTTCAACATTATCCTTCCAGGACAAATTTGCCTCCATAAAACAAAATGTCATCATACATTTCTTAAGGGATGTCATCCACTGAAGAGGATGATGCAGATGAAAAACAGACAGTAAAGTTCTTCTTTTCTTCCACCTTCTTCTCATTTCTCCAAGTTCCACCTATTAAGTCTAACAAACTGACCATCACAGCCATGCACTAGAGGACTTTGCAGTTATTCAGAGCTAGTTTTGCGATCTAAGTTGTCAGCTGCAGCAACTTACATATGCATGAATTTGGCTTAGTCTGAGCTTTCAGATTGCTGGTGCAATCCACTGCTGAAGTGAATCAAATGCATCGAGTGCCCTCCAAGTCCTGGAGGTCACTGGGTGACAATGCTAGATGAGGCTGTGACAGTGCTAGATGATCCTGCAGTTCAGTGGTGGGTCAGAGGTTTGTCTGTAGGGCAGGAGAACACAGCTGGATGCTCGGCTCTGGGGTCAGCCTCAGTGATGGTAATGAGATAAAGAATAGGACAAAAGGGAGACGGGATAAAGAGAGCGAGTGAGGGGACAGAGTCTCACTTTCACTGGCCTTTAATGATTTTACAGAGGCTCTATACCTACAGTCTGTTGATTTATGGCTTTCTGTAATGTTAGATTGCTCTTGTTGTCTTTACAATACAAATGACTTCTTCTTTTTTTCTTTTTTTTTTGCCTGGCCATTCATTAGTGAGTGTCTCCTCTTGGCCTAGTTAAATGGTGAATGAAAGCCTGATGGGCAGAGACTCCTGATACTGTGCCAGACTGTGACAAACAGCCTGAAGGTTTTCTGGCAGGAAGTCTTTGCTCTTTAGAAGTCAAAGCAATGACCTCGCTGTGCACTAACAGTGATATTACTGTGTCATGTTAGAAGAAAACTAAACTGGAAAAGGAAATGTATCACTTACAGTAACTGGGAGGATAGAGGTATAAATATGATCTAAACTTTGATCAAATATCACGGCTGACTCCTTAGCAGAGAACAAAAGCAGCTGGAGCATTGTCAGCTGGAGATGATACCACAGCGATCACTTCCGTCATAAATCTTGACTCCTCTAAAGGAATGGTGTCTGGTGACAGGATAAATGGGACAAACAAAGCGCTGTCTGCTGTGACAGGACCTCTCATGAAGAAGTGGTTCCTCAGAGTGCCTGAGCTGATTCTTTAACAGGCAGAGAATGAGGATGTTTTCCTGACAAGTCAAGTCAAAAGCTGATTTCACACATGGACTCCAGAAAAATTTCACCCAAATTTAGGACAGCTTGACCCTTTAAAATCTGTCTAATTTGATTTTCTCATATGACCTTCATAGTGATTTATATTAGCAGACAGGAGCGGTCTTAAGCCTTTACTCCCAGATCAGATGCTTGGTAGACCAAACTTTGAGGAACTATCTTATTCATAAATGCATCAAACTTCTTAAACCTGATTAGGTCACCTATATTTTGTGGTGGTTAATCACAATGCTAGAAAAAAAACATTATGTCTTATTAATGTCTTATTAAAGAGGATAATTTCTCAGATAGGTATTACAATAATAACCGGTCATAAAAACCAAAAATGGCATATATGAAATGAATATGGCATCCAAAAGGTTAAGCGTTTCTCAAAAAAGGACATTTTACCTGATTTTTGTTCTCTTTCCACTTTTACAATGGAATTACTTCTTTGGCTGTTAATGATTTCTAAATATTTGAGGCGTAAAAAAACATTAATTGTTGCATTAGCACCCCAATTTGTCAAAAAAGACATTTTCATGGGTATTTTTTGTGGAAGTTAAAGGGTTAATTAATGCTGCAAAAATCAGTCATTGTAGAAGCATAAACTGTTGATCTTAAGGCTGGAAATAAACTTGCTGTAAACTATGTGAACCCAAACGCAGGATAGTCACCATGTGTCCCCTGCGTCAAATGAGCAGTAATTTTTGCATGTCATCCATAATTATTGCAACGCAGCTGATGACAGCTAAATTCTCCTTTAGAAGTCAGAAAGGTTATTTAGAAATTACTTTGGTGTACTAAATCAGCTAGTGACAGTGTAAATTGGGGACTTTAATTTGACTCTGTCCATGGATCTGTTTGTGTCAGCTTAGCTTCTATGGCCGTATAATTTAACAAATTAACAGCAGATTAATGTTTTTATTTAATGATAAAAAACACTTCAGAGTGAAGCACTGGAGAGTCTCCATCTGTTTGCTGGTGATTTATCTGCTTTAACTACAACATATATATATATATATATATCAGCACAGCCTGCAGAAAGTCACCAGTTAACACGGTCATGTGTGCATGATAATGTGACAGGCTGCAGATCAAGTGGGCAGTACCTGCTCCTACTGCTGTTGTTAATGCACCTCATTGATATTTAGTGCTACTTACCTGTGATGGACCATTATTCTCCGCCTGCTGCACATTCTGTCGCCCAAAATTCCTCTTGTAACTCCATAGCCTGAACTCCAATAAATAGACCTTTTCAAGTTGAATGGAGGTCTGCTGTCTCCTTTATCCACTCTCAGTGTTACACATGTTAGAATACTGGACTCTGGTCATTACATGATGTTTATTAGCTGCAAGGAAAACCATTGTTTCAGTTTCACAGATACATTTGTCTTAATGGGGAAAAATCCTTCTGAATGTAGGAATGCAGGATGTTAGATATCCAATGTGCTGGTATTTTTTTAAACTCATTATCACCAATACTGATACACAAGAGCGTCAAGAGTACAAAGTCTTTACTTTACAATAACTGATGTGTTGCTTTTAATGTGACTATCTACTTGTGTGTAGAATAGTTGTAGAACAAAATGAAATACAGCATTTAACTTTTAAAAATAATTTAACTCTTGGTTTTTAAATGTACCCATACAGTGATGATAAGGTGAAGCCACTTTGGTGGATTTGGGTATTTTGCCAATTAACAGCAGGTATATGGCTGATATGTATGGCTGATATATAAGTTAAATATCAGCAAAAATTTCAGTAATGGCCATTACAAGTATTTCAATTCTTAGGACAAAATTGTTTCAAATTGACCAGTAATATTGTGCATTCCTATCTGAAAGAGAGCTATCTATCTATGCTGATTCATGCAAAGAGCACCCAAAGACAATGCTCCGTGAGCTCATACCACGAATCAGGAAGTCAGTTTGAATGTTTTTCTCTCTGGCTTTCTGTTTAGTACACACACCTCATGGAGTGACTTTTTCATTGAATAGTGCCTTAAATTTAAAGAACAGTAAACCGTATAGGTGAGTGTGGTTGACTGGGTCACTGCATCTTGACTCATCGTCAGTTGTTTTACATACTTGAGAGCCCCCTTGAGGTCGAATTTTACATACTGTGCCTTTATCATGTAAATGTGTACTCACTTCAAAATAAGACTTGTGTTATTGGGGTGATATTTGACAGGATTAACCAGATATTGTCTTCCTCTGATTTTTTTGCAGTACAGCATGTCACTCTCATTGCTCACCAGGGTACGAGAAGAATAGGTCTATATTTGTGTAAAGAATGTAAACCAGGGAAACTGGCAGTCCGTGGGCCACATGCCCTCCTACTATTGAAATGCGGTTCACCAGTCAGTTTAAAATATCATGAAGTATGTACATAAAGAAACTTGACAAAAATCTGGTAGGACAGCATTAAATAGCAATGTTTCTCAGAAAACAGTGCTACTTTGCTGTAACTGTTTCTGTGAAACTCCTTTTTATATGCATTTGGCAAATAAAAAGTTCAAGTAAGATATTGCTTTGATAACTGGCACATGATCTGTTACTTGCCAAAGTTACTCATTAGATTAGGTTTTGATGACTGAATTTGAATTAAGATTGATCTAAATGTTGATGGACTTGTTATGACAGCTTTCTTTGTTTATTCATCCCCTTTATTATCCTTCAAATTGAGAAAATTTGGACCCTGGCAATGAGAATAATTTTACGGAGGCCCCCTGGTAGCCAAAGTTGCCCATCCCAGGTGTAAAGTGTCAGACACCCCCTGCAGTCGAGGGCAAGTATCACAGTCTGGTGAGTGTTAAATGGATTTCAGGGTTGTGTATTCTCATCAGGTGAGACACAGTTTCTCTGGATAGACATAGAGTGTGACAGGTTCGTCAGTGCTCTAATGACAGGTTATCTTGAAGAGAGACAGAGACAAACATTACCTCACAGCCTCCTCCTCCTCTCCTGCTTCTGCTGCAGACTCACTGCTCAGCCCCAAACACAGTCAGTTCACCGAGTCTGTACTGATCTGTCCTGAGGGAAATTCCTCCCATCTACTGTCCCCCTCTGTGGCAGACTGTAGTTGTCAATGTTGGGTCATATGATGATATATTTGTGTGTTTCTACTAAGGAAAAATGCCTATATCATGAACACATGCTTGAGCAGCAGAAAGAGCTCAAACTGGAGACACGTGCAGGATGAAGATGAAGATCAGAGAGGATGTGTGAGCCTGAGAGAAGCTAATTTAAAGTTAATCTGACATCTAAATGACAGGATTGAACTGAAATGCCTAGATTAAATACTCAACTGGTACAATATCAGGGTACAAATAAATAGTGTCATATTTAAGGGGATCTAGAACATTCATATTCAAACAAGACGAAGCTATCAGAAGTGGACCAGTGGCAGAAAGTGAAACAAGTTAGCATGCGTAATTACCTCTTCCTTGATAATAGCTGCTGTTTAGATGAAGTGTACAATGTAAGGAAGACTCGGTTGCTCCTTTCACAAGCTGCCTCAGAGCCAGTCAGGCAGGTTTTCTGTAATTACATGAAAAATGGTTTTGGTCCCTGCGGGGTTTTGGACACATATGAGATAGAAAAGGTTTCTTTGCATGCTTGTGCGTGTGTGCATGCACATGTAAGACCAAGGAAAAAAATTAACCAAAGAAAAATGAATCGGTTTGCAAGATAGTGTGACAAAGTGATTCAGTATAGATCATGAATTAATTGTTCACTGTTTGTGGGAGCATGATAGTTCTATTATTTTGTCCATTTTCTAGAAAGGTAGCCAGCTATCAAAAAAACAAAGCTGTATTTCACTTAACCTCTCGTTGCAAAAATAGGAAATCCTGTCAAAACGCCCTTCTTTCTCTTTGCCCTACTATATCTGTGCAAGCAGCTGCAAACCCACAGTTGTGTCAAGAACATGGCTGTCCTTGAAACCACCAACTACCTACAACTATTGAGTGCTTACGTTGTTTGGCAGTAGTATGACAGACGTTATTTTCAGATATGCTAGACTCATTGATGGCAGAGAGAACTGGACGAAGGCATATGACATCAACCTATCGGTGGCTTAGTCTGGTAGTGCGCTCTACCATTAATTGGAAGGTTGTGGGCTCAAGCTCAGCTCTGGCTGTTACATATCAAGGTGTCCTTGTGCAAGACACTTAACCCTAAGATGGTCCCACTGCTGTGTCAGTGGTGTGTATGTGGGCATGAAAGAGTGAGGATGTGTTAGCAAACAGGCCTGAAGTGGCTAATTGGGAGAACTGGGATGATTCCCAGTGGGCTGGGCTGGTTGTAGGGCCTCGTGGGCCTTGAGCACAGTATCGTAAAACCGCTTGCTGTTGAAAACTAATCACTCGCCCTCTCTAAAATGGAGCACATTAGAGGCTTGAAGGCGACATCTACGCTATATATCTCTGTAGCGTTGTTTCACTACAGGAATACAGGCAGCGAGTTTTGTGTCTGTGTGTCCCACGGGAAACAAATGTTTTATTCCCATTTTTTTTGTCACCATAATTAAAAGAGCGTGGAGAAAGTTACTTTTAAAAAAGGAGCGGCTGTAGATGGTGTCGTGGCAAAATTCCCCAAACTTAATCTGTGATAACAAGCTTGCAGACTGGTTTGATGATAAACTATTAGTGAAACATGAAGACACCTGATACACAAAACAACACAATATATACTGTGAAAATGATTTAATTTTGATTTTGAAAGGAAACTAAAGTTTTTTTTTTGACAAATCTGAAGGGGTGTACTCATTTATGCTGAGCACTGTATATCCAGAAACTAAGAGTGGCCACTTATGCATTTTAATCCCAGAATTAGAAGAACAGTTTTATCTTTTGAAACACCTAATTCAGAACTGTATGTCATGATCCTGCTTTTGCCTTAGTTAAGTTACCCATTTTGTTTCCATGTTTTGCATCTTGTCTCGTACTTCCTGTTTTATTTTGAAAATTCCCCTATCTTACCTTGTTTCCATAGACTTTGCTTCCTGTCTGGCCCTGTCCCACCTGATCCCTGATTGTTCCTTTCCAGCTGTGTCTCATCACCCCA
Organism: Cetoscarus ocellatus; assembly: GCA_037902135.1. Taxonomy (NCBI): domain Eukaryota; kingdom Metazoa; phylum Chordata; class Actinopteri; order Labriformes; family Labridae; genus Cetoscarus; species Cetoscarus ocellatus. The sequence goes on along the minus strand of JBAMNC010001736.1, from coordinate 633,158 downwards.
GTCACCTCATGTATTTTAACCTCATGTCTTCCCCTGTTTTGTTGCCAGTTTGTAGCACTTCATAATCTCATTCCAGCATTCTCATGTCTTGTCTCTTAGTGTATTACCTTGCCTGTTCTTGACCGATCTTGCCTTTTTGCCTCATGTTTTTTTGGATACTGTTGCCTGATGACGCTGATTGCCTTTTTGTGTACCGAACCCTGTCTGGTAAGGATTAAACCCTTTTGCCTTTTGGGACAAACTGGTCTGGTATGTCTCATTTGTGTCCTCCTTTCTGTGCCTGGTTTCACAATAATGTAAGAGAATAGGTTGAGAGGAATTTAAAATAATACAAAATATTTTGATATGAATTTTTTTTTTTTTGCTTTAATCCAAACAAGTTTCCATGTTAGATGAGATTATAAAATGCAGTAAAATAGATAAAGTATCTATCTATCTATCTACACTGATAATGCTAAAATTATACCTACAAGTTGCAAGCCGCCTTGGGCTGCTGTACCATCAAACACCAGGGCTGACATAGAGTCCCACTTCGGCCCTGTTTGCAAATACTGATGGACAACTTACATAGACACTTTAACCATCAGTGAGTGAATGTGAGAGAAAAAAAATGTGAATAGGTATCTGTGACCTGTGGTATAAAAGTACTTTGAGTAATCAGAGACTAGAAAAGTGCTATATAAGCTCAAGTACAATTAAGGTTTGTGATGTGATTGATACATTGAAAACGTTTATGAAAAGGGGAAAAATGCACTGCAAACAGTTGAACTGGACATTAATTGTAAACCCAAAGCTGCCATTTTGTAAAGGTCAGTGATTTTATAAATATTTAGTATGTCTAGATGGGATGGGAGATCCCATCTAGATGGGAACAGAAAGTGGGACACCCCATCTGGGAATAAAAAGAAAGAGGAATTTATTAGTAAAACTCTTTGCCTCTAACAGCAGAACTGACAGAAATTTTTAGATATACTGAGTAAGATCCTTCAGGGAAAACTTATTTTTCCTTCATATCCACTAATTTATATGGCTGATCAGTATCACAGATAATTTAGTCCTGAACTCCATCTACACTGCAAATGATGGACAAAAATGATGGATAATAAGAGTCTTGTGGTTCACTGCTGTAGTGTTTGTGGTCTACGTTCTTTGGTCAGTAGCAACATTTTTGTTGTTTTCCCGTCCTTCCTCACTCCCGAGTCCAAGACAAGCAGGGAGACACCATTCTTTTGACTTTATGTCCAGTAACAAGGAAGAGACAGACAAAGCTCGCCCACCGCTAGTTAGCTTTAGCTCAAACACTGGGAGTCAATGGGTAACGCTAGCCTGACACTGCTTACAGTCATCAGATAAACTCTTCAGCAAACCTAGATGGTCCTGTGTGCTTGTTGTGACTCATTTTTTACCCCTTTACATTGTGTTATGTTTCATTGTCTTCATATTATCTCTTTCTACTCCTAAACAGAGGCTTTGTTTTATTGACCTACTGTGGTTTTTGATAGAGATGTAACGTTCGCGAATGAGTCGTGTCTTTTGAACAGCTTTTTTCTGTGAACAATGAGAACCGATTTGCAGTTGTGAGTGAGCCATTCATTTGTGAGCCATTATTAAACTTGCTGGCAATTTTGCATTAATAATGGCCAACTTTTCTGTTTCACATAATGATTGAAAAAAACAAACCAAGAAGTCCTTTTTTAATGTTTTCCTCTCTCATTATGCAAAGTTTTTCCACCAGACGGAAATGCTGATTTTATGATTAGTATACACACCTCGAGGATTGAAGTTTTTTTTAAAATAGAGGCCGGATTTTACTTACTGTGCCTTTAAGGCTCTTTTATGGCTCTTTTACAGCAGTCACCTTGTAAAGTAACAAGTAACCTTGACCATTTACTTTAACCAGCTCTGGCTGTCTACACGTGTATTATTGCCCATGTTTCTCTCTGTTACCTCTGTGTTGCTGACTTTTAACAAGTTCAGTCTAGTTTTGAACCCAATAAGAAGCCAGCCTTTCTCAAAGTTCAAATACATAAGAGTCATTCAAGTTCATGATCAGATATCAGTCAAATGTTAACAGAGCAGCTGGAATACCAAATGAGAGCATCTGTGTTGTTGCAGTCTGGTTAAATCTGTGTAAAACTCCAAATGCCACTGGCATCAAGCATCCTTACAGTTTATTCTAAAAGTCTTTCATGATTTGTGTTAAATTGTGCGAGATTCCTTTCTTAAATCCTGGTGATCAATCAAAACCTTTCGAAAACAAGCCTTGGGCAACATATTCAGGAAAAACCCTGCTTTTTCAGAGCAGGGGAGCAGATGTTGAAGGAGGTCTAAGTGTGCAAGAAAAGTACCCTCCTTTCCTTTCCAGGGTTGATTAATCTAAGTTGTGTCAAAAAGTCAATATTTTTAACAAGCTGAGTGAAATGAACAATATCAGCTAACTAGGCTAATCTAAGGCACAAACAGATGTTGTCTGTGGTTTGATAAATTTGGGTGCGAGCAGAATCTGTCTGGAGCTCTGCGGCCTGCCAGATGCTTCTGTATCAACACCTCTTTTATCACCTGAAGAGAGCCATCCTGCCAACTATGACAGTAATTCCATATGAGAGGGCCACACTGACAGAGCGATCATCCCAGCATGGATGAGCGAGATTGACTGACTGCACACGTTTGCGTTTGGTAACATGCTTTCTGAGAATTCTCCCGGTGTAGTGAGCGCTGTCGGCCGATGTTTGGACTTCCTGAATTTATGCATTCAATAATAAAGAAGAGCAGCACATTCCTTCTGCGTATGTGCCAACCTGCATAACTCTATTTGCACATCGAAGCCTTTTTTCATGTGGAGGAGACCTGCAATAAAAGGGCTGCTGTGATGGCAGGTTAATCCTACTACCTTAACACCCAAGAGCACAATGATTTAATTTCAAAACATCCAGATGTTTGCAGCTGGAAAAAAAGCAAAGGAAACAGCCCACACGCTACTTGATAAATTTCAGGCCTTGGTAAACAAAGTGAGAAGCTGATGTTGTTTTAGACTCGTCTGAACAAACAGCAACAGGCTGCGTATCATGCTTTAATCAAAAGAGTTGACGGGTAAATGGTGCAGGGAACGTGCCACGATACAGCAGTGTGCTTTAAATAGCTCCGGGTGTTTACCTACCTGTTTTATTGGCAGGAGAAATGCCCCTGCACACCATCAGGGACTCAAAAATGGCAGCTACTCATTACATCCACAAAAGCTAATTAAAATGTGGTAAACACTTTTGTTTATTTGTCTTTGTTTATCCTCCTCTCACCGATCAAAAACAGTTGAGTTTGCAAGTTTTCTTAAGGCATACCTTTTGTCAGGTGTGTGTCATCACACAGTGGGGATTCCTGCCTGTTCTGTGAGATAGAATATCCTAAACTTCAAAATGCTCTAAACTGGAAACAAGGCATCTGCTTCGAGAAAAAGAGAGGGTACATTTTCAGTCATTTATCAATATATACAGAAAATTAAAGCTTATGTGAGGAAGTTTCTTCATGTAATGAATAGGGGCTATATAGTTGACTCGATGACCAGTTGACTTTCATGCATAGCTGTCAAGTCTCCAATTTTGGCTGGGAAACAACTGTATTTTACCCCTCTTTCCCGCTGTCTTCCTGTATTAGTATAATCCCGTAATTATCCCGTATTATAATATAATAATAATAAAAAAATTCTTCTGCCTCTCTAAACTGAACACTGTCACTAACCTCGTGAGAATGGGGCAGTAATGCACCAAAGTGACGGATGCCAACAGCCGTAAAACTGAAGAAGAAGAAAAAGCAGAAGAAGAACTGCCACCTGCAGTAGGCTGGTTGGCATATGTCGCGAGGTTAGTGTGGGAACAAACCAAGAAAAACAAAGTGGTTATTTTAGATTTCTTGTACACCTGTTTTACAAGGAGAGTGAGCTCAGACTACTGGTAAGGAGCACTGCTGTTCACAGGTACAGCTATTTTTTTTTATTATTATTGTGTGTTTTATGTAAAACTGAACCACAAAAGTATGTTGGGTCAAATGTACGATTTGGTGAAAAATTTCATAGTACTTCTTTTTCCTTCAGGATGTCTCTGTGTTTTCTGCTGGGAGCCCTTTCAGCCACTTCAGGGACTATTGTCGAGCACCTGATACAACCAAACTTCAAAAATACTGAAGCACCTCTTTGAAGTCAACTAGTCACCTATCACTTAATAAGACAGCAGCAACATGGACGTCTTAAAGAAGACAACAGGTGATGACACTGATGGTCAAATGCCATCCCGTGCCAGAGAGTAAGCCTTCATTGATGCCCCTGCTTTCTTAAATAAAAACTAGGATCATAAATCAAAACGGAGACTGAGCAGTATCTTAACAGTTAATAGACCGATATGCTCCTGCACACTCCTTGGAGATGCAAACTCTGTTGTAATTGCTGTTGTTTGTACTCCCTGTAGAAAATGTGTGTAACATGTCGGCTGCAGGCAGCAATTGCTCTACATTTTGGAAACAGATATTGTCAACTTAAATAATTTTGAAGTTAAAATGCAAAGGAATGAAAATTTGGATTGTACAGACCTCATGTATCTCTGATGTGTTATTAGTAAGAGTTATGTTTTTTTTTTTAGGATAGTGTAAGGGCTGGCCTTCATTCCATTGCACCACCATCATCCTCCATTGTGTGGGTGCTTTGGCATCACTTTTCCACAATGAAGGGCTCTGTTGTCCATGTTGTTTTTAAGTAAGTGGCAGTCTACAAACACCAAAGGAAGACTGAGAGCATTTGACTAGTCAAATTGGGCCATGATGCCTTAAAAATACCAAAAAAAAATTTCATTTGTTGAAAGTTGTTATTATGCTTGCATTGCATTTTTTTTTAAACAATCAATATTTTTATAAAGTTTTTTTTTTCAGGACACAGACTTGCCCTGATCCATTTGCAGGTGAGTCTGTGTAGAAATACCTCTGTGAATTTAATCTCTGTATTACATTTTTTAGCTTCTAACCCAAATGTTCTATATTTGGATTCTGGGTGTTTCTCCTGAAGACTCATTTTGGGAATTCCATGAACTCGTCTCTTTCAGTATTTATCTCAGAACAACGTGCCACAGCACAGTCAGAGTTATGAAACACAAGGAGGAAAAATTACTTCTGGGGTGACATTGTTTTTTCCAATGCAAGCCTCATCTCTTCATTATTTTACAGCTCTGTCTGCAACTCATGGAAAATCGAACAGCAAGTCAATGGAGAAACTGTTGAAGGTGTTCAGAGCTGTTTGGCAGCGAATTTCAGGCTGTTTGATAGAAATTACTTTCACCAACAGGCGAGATGTACAAAGTCACACATCTGCTGCTCCTGACCATGAATAATTTTTTTTTAGAACAATTAGAGCTATCGGTCTAGAACACAAAATGAATCCATAGAAATGTTCAGGTCAATGTAATTTAGTCTCGGAGTCTCTGAGCTCTATCTTTTCTGGGTGAGGCAGTGCATTTAGGTTTATGCATTTTTGTTGCGCTGCTGGGGGCTGGAGGAGTGGTATTTTGTTATTAGAAAAATGGCAAATAAAAGAGATTTTGCATGTTGAACATGCAGCTGAAATGCCAAGAATTTCAGATTTGGTTGAATAAATGTTGATCTATAATATCGAGAATGCAAGGTTGATTTAAGCTTTAAAAAATCTTCCAGAGCATCAAAAGAGTTTTTGAAGGTGTTTTTTTTTATTACTTTCAGTAATATACATTCCATTTCATTATTTAACATAAATCAAACAGGGTAGCATTGGTTTAAGTCATGTTTTTTTTTTTAATCACGCAAATTATGTTACATTGCATAATATTGCCCGGCATGTTATGCTGTTTTACACTGCATTAAGTCATGTTACATTACATAATGTCCAGTGGATCACCTTTATGTTTAGACCATAAGATGTCTTGATATCATGTATTAAATGATCATAAAATTCTGATTTGCTTTTTCAAGTCTAGAACTTACATAAAACAGCCGGCAGCTAATAAACTTTTTTTTATCATTTATATTTTCTAATGGAAATTAACTGTGATCACAGTTTAACTGGTGTTGAATACATCGCACTCCACCTCTTTGTTCCTGATTGTAAGAATAAATCCATATTGTTTAAGGCATGAAAAACACAGAGAGTCTGCGCTGAAATCTGCCAATGAAAATGGACAGAGGTGGTAGAATATATTTTCTCATTGTTTTGGTTGTGAGGGTTTTGGTTAACCTTGCAATGCAAATGGATTTGCCAGATTCCATGTCTATTACCAGATGGATCCATCTTGCAAAGATTCAAACTGGAATGGTTGCTCTTGGCCAGAAAATGACTAGGCTTTCAGCACCCTTTTGAGGACAAAGACAGTAGCTATAAGTGTTGTTTAGTTACTCTGACAGGAAGTGCCTGCAAGCCTGGCTGTCCTGTAAAAGATGTGACAGACGAAACATTTAGTCAGTCACCTTTTTTCTTCAAAGGATCTGTCTTTTCCTCAGAAAGACAAGAGAATGGATATGTTTAACAGTCCATCTAGTGAGGCAGGATAGGTTTTGGTGGGCCCGGGGAAAGTACCAGGTCTCAAAATGGGCACTGGTGTACTTAGATTTAAAAAAGGCCACCCTGAACGCTAAGAGGTATTTAAATCAAACTCTGCATAAATGTTTTGCAGGTCTTTATCATGGGGTCAAAGGACAAAGGTCTAGTTTGTTGAGTCATATGTCTTGTGTGCAAAATTTTAAGGGAATTTGCACTAAAGTATGCTCTTACTTGTCAATGATGTAAAAAGATTTTCAATGTCATGGGTCATATGCCAACGTCATGGAGATTCATGATTGTCTGTTCCTTTTGAATGGAGCTTGTGAAACCCAATACCACAAAAATGCTCTGAATCATGAGCCTGCTGGATTTTGCTGGCCATAGGTCAGAAGTTCAGGCCATGGAGTTTTTATGTCATTCTTTGGCCTGGAACACTTTCAAGGATTTTCTTTCCATTTTAGCTGGAATGTCCACTTTGACTTGAGGACAAACTGGAAAGATTTTGGCAGGATAACATGAAGTCCATCAGCCTCATGATCATGCCTTGCTTATGACATCTGATATGTCAAGAATTATTTCAGGAATTTATGTCAAACCTTGCACAAATGTGCTTTTTGACTTGATGATAGAATTATTAGATTTTGGAAGTATAAGGTCAGTGGCCAAGTGACCCAACACTGTGCTTCAATCTATGAGATCATCTTAGAAATGCTTTTAATGATATATTGATTCATTTCCAGATTGAAGCAGATTTCACAGCTGAATTTTGTCGAAGCGTAGATGCAAGTTTAATGTCCACAAATAGGCAGGAAAACTTTTACCTGTGTTCAACAATTGAACATCATCTCAGTGTCAACCAAAGATATCTGTCAGGCCTTCCCAACTTTATTTTATATGAATCCACTTTTCTGATTTCATATTGCCGATTGTGTTTTTCAGTGTGGCAGTGGAGGAGGCCTCATAATGGAGCCTTTAGCAAAAGTGCCTGAGAGTGAGAGGGATCTGCTGCCAGACTGCCACCCAAACAAAAATAAGCATTGTAATAATTTTGTCTTGACCATATTATTTGACAAACTGATAGAGGAACCCTCATTGTAGCCATGCTGGTAGCGTCTCCAAAAAACACATTAATTTAGGTACAGTATTTCAATCATCTGCAGCCCACATTTTGCTGCCATACCTTCCCTGCTCTTGAGTGAGCTGATCTGAAAGATACAGAAGGCACTTGTGCCATAACAAAAGGATAAGTGCTCAGTGATGAGAACTCTAAACCTCACTTATATCCCAACACACAACTAAAGAGTTATAAAATCTACAACATGGTCCTTTCTTGCAACAGCCCCACCACCTTTAACTGACCTAGGCTTCATACATGCAAGCTCCAGGTAGAGTCAGTGCTGATGCTATCTACTCTATCGCAAGGCCTCTCCAACTCAACTAGTGGACTGATGTGCAGCAAGAGTCTGGACATCGCAAAGGGTCATGAGGTGGGGACCTCTCATCATCCAGTTAAGCCCTTTGACACCTCTATCGGGGCTTTTCCTTTACATGGTATCTGCTTGACTTTGCTCAGTTTTCTTTATCACCTCCAGCTGGGTTAAAAGAACAAAGACTAAATGTGATGTGGAGATACTGCTGAGCTCTAAATGGTCAGAGTATCACCACAAGTTGGGGTAATTATGGAGATATATGAACTTTTTCATCAAAATTTGAGCATTTTCCTTTAAAAAAAAACTTTGCAAATCAATCATTACCTTATTCAACAGGTATAGTCAAACGGGTTTTGTTTTAATGTAAATAATAATATAAACTGCAAATTATTCACATGATATTGCCTTCACTGTCTTTTGCAGACCCTGTCTCCGTACAACCAACCCTTTAAGTAATGAGACTGCTGATCTGCTGTAGTCTCTTTGCAGAAATTTGGTAAGCTCAATTGTGTGTGTGTGTTTTTTTTTAATGTGCCATAAAAATTGGATTTGATGGATTGGATACCCCACCTCTAGTGGGCAAACCCTAAATTTTCACCCTCACTGTTCAGCTTCTGTCCCCAGATCTGCATATGTTGGCTTTTTCCTTTCATATGCTTCCTTAACCAAACCTTCCCAGGAAAATTTCACTTCTATAAAATAAACTGTTATTGGATCTTGCAGACCATGACACTATATCTGGTCTTTGATTTGTGCTTATATCTCTTGTGAAATGACAAGTTGTCCTTCTAAGTCTGCCTACATTACTAAATCACAAGCACCCTCTTGGCAGTCTAAGACTTGCTTTCTTAGACGCTTACCCCCTCACGGATAAAATGAATAACTACAATTCTTTTTAAATTCTGAATCACTGATTCAATCATCTCCTGAAAGCTTTTGATGCTTTCATAACTGTTCTGATGGGAAAGTGTCTGGGCGTGGACCGGGAAAATCACTTGCCTCAGGACCAGAGCACTTCTAACTTAGAACAAAGTTAGAAGGGAGAAAACATGGCTGTCCCAACATTTTGGGCATCTGTGTTGCCATTATTTCAACATTAACCTGTCATTGAAGATTTGATTGTGGTCTGTATGATAAATCACAACAAATCTGTTTGTTCCAACCACAAAGATCTGCGTTCTCATCATGCATCTTTGAAATTATTTTGAGTCATTGGCTCGTGTGGGAACAAGTCTGCAGATAACCCATTCAGGAAGCCCATATTAGAGTCAATGAGGCAGAGGAGAGCGAAAACATAGAAAACACAGCCTCAGGTAAAAATACTCTTGTAAAGGGGAAGCTTCAAACTGGTTGAGGAAAATGTTGTGCAAAAAGAAGAAAACATACATTATTCTATATTATTGTACACTGTGGCCACCAGGCACTGGCTTCACAACCATTCAGACCACAAAGAACATTTTGTATGAGAAATCTCACTAAATGATTTGGTAGCAAAGATCTGTTCCCATCATGGTTTATCCCACACACAAGTACCTATATGAGATAATGGACAAAATGTTTCCTGAGCTGCTACATCAAAGTCAAAGATCAACACACTGCAGATACGCAGAGTTGTGCATCCAGATCTCGACTCTCAGGAACCTTCTAGGGCCACCCAGTGGTGTCTTTCACCAAACAAAAGTCATCATAGGTAGATAAGCAAGCAGCCAAAGTAAATAAGACTGCAACTTTGTTTTTTTTAAATCTCCTGTTCTTATTTCTGTGGCAAAGACCTTACATAACTAGGTTCAATCTTGCAAACTCATGGCCTCTTCCTCACATAAAACAAGATGTAAAACATCCTCAAGAGGGAACAAAAATTGAACAGTTGTGAAGATCTAGCCTAAAAACAGAGAAAGACATATAATAAATTTGATCAGTTATGCACAAATTTAGGGAGATGAAAAGACAGTTATATCACTGCTAAGGGTGACATGACATGCTAAAAAGCCATTTTCATGTCTGTAAAATAGTGATGATGTTAAACATTTGCTGACACTGTCATTGGTATTATTTTTTGTCACAAAACGATTTTTTGATTTGGATTTTTCTTTGATGGATTCAGGGTAGGCTAAATGGATGCCACACCAATGGCTAGAAACTTAGACTTGCCTTGAGAGACTGAAGACTTGACTTGGACTTGCCTTCAGAGACTTGAGACTTGTATGGACTAGAGCTTTGACCTGGGCTTGAAACATGACTTTGACATGGTCTCAAAGACTTGGGACTTGAATTGAATTCGCCCTAAGAAATTTAAGGCTTGACTTGGACTTGCCTTCAGAGAAGTCTCAGAGAAGTCTCCTGGACATGACAAAAATCTTTGATTCCAAGTCTTGAGACTTGACTTGGGCCTGCCATAAGTGACTTGTGCCTATATCTGGGATGTCAAACTTTTAACTACAATTTAACATATAACCACAGATCAGTTCAATTTTTGTAATACTTCAATGTAACACTTCATCTGAGATGGTCTTGGTTATTCTGGGTAACAACATTTTATATCTAAGCCGTTTTAGTGTTATTTATTTTAAACATATTAATTTTAATTGGACTTGTCATCAAAGAAGGACTTGGCATCAAAGAAATGGGATTTACCTTGGGCTTGGCAATCCTTGACTTGTTTCTATCAGTGGGTTGTTGCAATTTAAAATGCAATTAAATACAAAAATACAAATCTCTTCAACTTTGGTAATACAATATGGTAATACAATATCCAATATCTGATATCCAATATCGTTTTAGCGTTATTTATTTGAACTATGAGAGATCTGGCACAATTGTGACTGCTACTCAAAGACCTGAGGCTTGATTTTGACTTGCCTTGAGAGACTTGAGACTTGACATAGACTTGCCCTTACAGACCTGAGACTTGATAAGACTTGCCCTCAGAAACTTCAGATTTGACTTGGACTTGCTCGAAAAGAATTGAGGCTTGACTTCTAATTGCCTACAGAGATTCGCGACTTGACTTGGCATCAAAGATTTGGGACTTGACTTGGACTTGTAACAAGTGACTCGGCCCATCTCTGGGTTGTAGTACCATAACTCACAATTATTTGTTTGAGGGGGTCTTGATTTTTTTTGTAACACTTGTAACACTTTGTTTGAGATGTTCTTGGTTACTCCGAGTGACATCATATCAAAGTCATATTAGAGCTTTTCATTTGAAACATGAGAGACTGGACATGCTTTGGCTGCCCCCCAGAGACTTGAGACATGCCTTGGACTTGTTCTCAGAGAAGTGAAACTTGTCTTGGGCTTTCCGTAAGAGAACTAAGGCTTGACTTAACTTGGACTTGGTATAAAGACTTAAGACTTGACTTTGACTTGCAGTTAGTGACTTTTGCCTTTTCTGGCTTGTTGCACTTTAAGGGGCAATCAAATAAAATAAAACATAAATCATTTCAGTTTTGGTAATACAATGTCCAATATCCTTACAACATCTGAGACATTTTAGCGTTATTTGTTTAAACTATGAGAGACTTGACACACTTGCAGCTGTCAGCCAGAGACTTGACTTGGAATTGCCCTCACATACTTTAGACTTGACTTGGACTTTTCCTTGCCTTTAGGGACCTGAGACTTGACTTGCAATACTTGACTGGTGCCCATCCCTGGCTTGTAGCACACTAAAGTGTGATTAAATGCAAAAATGCTTCATTTTTTGTAAAACTTCAATTTCAGAAGTTCGATTTCTTGTGAGAAGTGGTCTTGGTTCAAATCCAGTCTGGAATCCATAGTGTGTTTCATGTATCATTCCCTCATTTTCCATTTATTCATTCTGCTATGCTCTCAAAAAGACAAAAAAAGCCCAATATTATGATGAATAATAATAAGGTTCTGAGCAGATGTACATCTCCTTAGGCTCTGGCTTTGAGTCAGGACTCGGTGTGCTGTCTGAATCATTGCTCAGAGCTGCCCTCTGTGTGCAGACCTGTGCTTGTGCATGACATTCTGCATGTGTTTGTGGCTCTTTGTATGTTAGCTGCCTGCTGCACTCAGACTTACAAACAACAAGTTAGTAAAAGAAGACACGTACACTTTGTGCCAGGAACTTTTTGCATTACTGCACAATGTTCTGTTCTGCCAACACGTCATGCATGAGATTTCAAACATTAGAGATGTTGAAGTCCTGAAGAGCAGCTGAAATGATCTCTTATCTTTAATCTCTCAACACTCGTACGCTTTCCCTAGAGCGTCAGAAACATCAAGAAGTCCGCATTAAAGGTAAATTTCCAGAACTTCCAACTTTTTTTTATGGCTGTGATTTTGATCAAGGAATGCCTCCTGCTCATCTCTGATCAACTAAGTGCAAAATAAAATATGGCAGAAAGGAATGCACATTTACCCTCAGCTCGCCTAGGGGCATTGGCCTCCACCAAACATGTTTTTCAGAGCACAGAGAAGAAGACTAATAGCACATACTGATGTATTCTGACACCCTTCCTGAATGCGCTGAACTTAATTTTTTTTCGTGGTATTAAGTACAATTGATCAAGGTATTGCCAAAGGTAAAGCCTGAGATGTGTTATCCAGTGCAGAAAAAGTGAAATTTCCTTATTGACTCTTGAGCTGCTTTGTCTCCCAGTGAGGTTAAGAGGACACTATATTTAGATGTTCATTTACTTTGCAAATACTTTAATGCTATTGTCATAAATTACCCCATAATTAGTCATTCTTTATGAGGATTTGGTACTAATCTCACAAAATAATCATTCTTTTTCCAGAGCTGACTTTTTAATCCTTTAATGAAGCTGGCCTTTATCTTTAAAGTCAGAAGAGACATTGTCATTCCCTTGTTATGTGTATGTGTGTGTGTATGGAGAACACATGGATGCAAGTGGAGGCATGAGCGCGTCTGCACACTTTCCCCAATTTATTTTTCAAATGTGTTCGTCTGCTGCCGTGCCACCGCTGATTTCCTGTATGGTTTTCTGTCTGTATTAGCCACAAGAAAACCCTTTTCCTACCACAAATTATATCAGATACTTCACTCAGACTCTTTGTATCAACTCATCCCTAACCAAAACATTCACACTTCAATAGATCTGTCCTCCTAAAATCTGAAAGTGAGATGGAGGAGGCATGCAACCTTTTATGACACTGTCACAGCTTTAATGAGTTTTTACACAGACAAAAAGAGCAGCAATTTAGAATGTACCATGTAAAAATGACTGAGGAGTTCAAATATGCTCTCTCATTAAAGACTCTTCTCTTAGATCCATTTTCAAAGTATTTTGACTCATTAACTTCTGAAAGGGACAAACAGAAGGACAGACATGAAGACTGGAGACTCACAAGAACAACAGAGAAATGAAAATGTGAAACACAGGTGGACCTTTTATGCCATGGCCCATTCTGTCCAGACAGAATGGGCCATGGCATAAAAGGTTGCATGCCTCCTCCATCTCACTTTCAGATTTTAAGAGGACAGATCTATTAAAGTGTGAATGTTTTGGTTAGGGATGAGTTGATACAAAGAGTCTGAGTGAAGTATCTGATATAATTTGTGGTAGGAAAAGGGTTTTCTTGTGGCTAATGCAGAATGGGTCTGTACTTTGCTATTTGAGTAGAGGTCCCTAACCACTGAGCCGTGGACCAATACTAGGGCATTGAGAAAAAAAAAGTACTTATGTTGAATAACGGAGACCAAAGAGTGTTTCATTTTGAAAGGATGACCTGATCCTTGCATATCTAAGTGTAGCTTGACTTCGAGAACCGTACCCACAAGCCCTCTGACTCAGTCACCACTGTGATGAGCAAAAAGTACACCTTGAGATGAACTCATGGTTAAACCTTACGCTTATTCACACTTTCACAGGTGCTCTGGATGTATTGTATTCTGCAAGATATGCGCAGCTGGAGGAGAGTTGAGGGAGCTCACCTTCCTGATGTGGTAGGATTAAATTCAGAGGTAAGGACTAACAAAATACCCATCAGTAATCAATAGAAACATCAGATCAGCTCAAGGTGTTTACCAATTTTCAGCATTCATTAGTCCCTAAAAACTGAATCTGCCATTGTCGCATTGCGAGCTCTTGGTGTTTGTTTGATTTGTGGTTGTGTTTTTTGATTGATAGTTCTGTATTTTTTGTGGTGATTTTTGGTTATGCTTACTGATTTTTATGTTTTTGATTTGTGGTTGTGGCCTTTTTGTAGATGGGTTGTTTTTGTGGTTGTGTTTCTTCAATTCTGGTCATGTTTATGGATGTATTGATCATTATTTTTGTGGTAATTGTTTAATTTGGTGTTGTACTTTTTTAATTAGCAGGTTTATTGATTTTTTTTATTTTGGTGCTTGTTTGATTTGTGTTTTCTGTTTTTATTTGTGGTGGCGTTCCTTCTGGTGTTTGTTTAATTTGTGGTTGTGTTATTTATGTTTAATTGGCCATTTTTTATTTGTGGTTGTGCTTGTTTGAGTTTTGATTGTGCTTTTTAGATTTTTCATCTTCCTTCTTTTGGGGTTGTGTTTGATTGAAACATGGTTGTCCTTTTATGATTTGTGTTTTTTTTTTTTTGTGATTCATTCATGCTTTTGCTTTTTTAAAAAAAATGGGTATAGCTATTTTTTTCATTGTGGTTGTATTTGTTTGATATGTGGTTGAGATTTTTGTATTTTGATTGTTTTTTGTGTTTTTATTTGTGGTGATTGTTTGACTTAGGATTGTGCTTTTTTCCCCCTGTTTTTCTTGTTTTGTGCCTGTGCCTTTTTAATTCATGTTTGTTTGTTTTTTTTTAAATTTCTGTCTGTGTTTGATTTATATGTAGCTGAGTTGTTTGGAGTGTGTTTGGGGTGTGTATTTTGATTTGTGTTTGTATTCTTTTTGGCTGTACTTGTCTGTAATTGGGATTTTTAGTGGTTTTGTTTTTTAAATTGTGGCTGATTTTATTTGAATAGCAGTTGTGCTTTTTGATTTGTCATGTTTTTGATTTGTTGTATTTTTTATGTAATTTGTTTTTTGATTTGTTGTTGTATCATCATTTTTTGTTGTATCTCATTATGTTTTTGGTCTACTCTTTTGAATAATTTGTGAAAAAAAAGGAGAACTATAGTGAATAGCTTACTCATGAATTTTTGTCAGCAGCAATAAGCCTGAGCATTATTTGTGTGATTCCAAGCTGAAAATAGGTCTGGCATGGGGGAATCTCCACTCACACTGTGAGACTGAATCATTTAGGATGCACAGCCAACATGCACAATTTATGGGCTTATACTAAACGATCAGAGTGCTCACATTGTACAAATCAATTTTGGGACAAAGCAAAAGTCCTCAAAGTTTCACTAACACAACAAAAAGAAAACTATTTGTACTGTATTTTCATGCTTGTTCATATATGTCCTGATACAAGGGGAGGACACATCACGCAGACATTCTTGCTGTCTGACGTCTCAAAAAGAAGTTGGAGGATCAGCACTTAGTTGCTCAAACTGTGCGAGTGAATGCAGTCGTACAACCAGACTATCAAACATGTCAGAAATCCAGCTGACTAGTCAGGAGCTGTTGGTGGTGCTCAGGTCATGCTGTACTCTGCTGTGGTGTCATTGTGTACCGTGCACTTCAACCCCCGACTTCAAAAGGCTTCTCGAAATTCAATCAAAATTGTGTTTCAATCATACAATGAAGTTTTACAGGGTTTATTGAAACACTGTTTATCAGCTCTTGCCAATGCAGATTTTTTTGTTATATTGTTGATTCTTTTTGTTTTAGCTGATTGAATTAGTATTAATCACTTCAAGAAACACCAGAAGTAGAATTTCCTGCTCAGTCCAAGTCTTTTTTGCCTGGAAAATTGTGTTTTTTTGTCTGGACCTTTATATGAAAAAAGTTTATACATTATGTGTAATAAGATATTCTGTTCACTTGCTAAAATACACATTTAAGCACAAAGTCAATAACAATACACTGCATTCATGGAAATAAAAGAAAGACTAAAAAAATCACAAGGATGTAACAGAATATGTCGGATCAATGACCCCCCTCTAAATAAGTGAAACCTCTAAATGACAAAAGTTGAAAGCTTTTCCAGCTTAGCTTTAACCTTAATAGTGGCACCGTTGGGACATCTAACTTAGAATTAAATGTAATTATGAAAAAATGTTTCCAACCCAAAGAAGAGCCTGTGAGCATGATTTCACACAGCCCCCAGGTGCCGAGAGGATACGAAAATCCTTTTCATATATTGGCAGCTGTTTGATCAGACTTACAGCTCTCGTTGGTCTCGCTGTAGCTGCAGGTCTGATCTAAACTCAAAGGAGAAACCGCGTCTCCAGTGCACTTCAGGCTCTTTCCACAAACACAGCTGAATGATTCTTTTGAGCACCTCCATTTTTCTTTGAGACGGCGAACACTTGGAGATACGGAGCAATGTTGTGTGTTTCTCAGTGTCGATGTTATATCTGCCAGCAAAGGGTGTGAAGTTTTACTGAGAGGGCATCTGATAGCTTGTAGATCACTTCTTGCTGATAGTGCTCCCAGTGCATTGTGGGAAATAACAGGGAAAGTAAAGAGCAGTGAAGAAAGAAAAAGAATTCCAGCACAGACGCTGACACTGAATGAAGGTGTAGGTGGCTTTGTGTTGTGTGTTGATCATAGTTATCAGAGCCATAGTAGATGACTGATAACTGAGGTGCAGTGTTGTGTAAGTGTGCGTCCATGTGAGTGTGTATGTGTGTGTACCTGTGCGATCTGAGTGACTGCACAACAAAGAGTCTGAATGGATTTAGTCAAAGCTCAAACGCTGATGCAGCTGCATTCCCGAAGCTTTATGATGTGAAACACCAAAGGAAAGGAAACAATGATCACATTCATGAGATGTCATTTTCTTCCACTTTTATCTCAGGAATTTGTTGAGTTTTTTTTTTCTCTTCTTTTTCATAACGTAATGTGTCTACCTTATCCAAAGTTGGCCTTTTGTTAGGAAGCTTTGTCTGTGAAAGAGGTTGACCTCATTCTCATCACTGAAGCGCAGGTCGATTTTTATCAACAGTAGCATACGGTTTCAGAAAGCAGAAACATACAGCATTTCAGTGTGAGAGGTTCAGGGTCAAATTTGAGAATAATGCAGAAAATTACTCCTCCATTTGCCCTGCTGTTGTTAGGAGGATATACTTTCTCGATAACCCTTCCACTTGATGCTGAAGACTCAGATTGTGTGATAGCACCCAATGTTGACATTGTTGCTGTGTCAGAGGTCAAATCAGTCCATGATATAATCCTATATTTTCTGAAGCAAGAAGCCAATGCTGCATGGCAAAAAGTCACAGTACCCTCGGGTCTTGTACTGCCGGTGTCCACTTGAGGCTGGTAGCAAAGGCCCTACAGGTCCCATTATACCCATTTTAAAGGTCGCATGTTCTGATGTGTTTGACTGTTCACATCATGTCTTGGATGTCTGTTAAGCAAGGATTTGATTTATGTTGAATTTAAAAAAATGAAACATTTTGTCTCTGTAGAGCATCAGATGCAGCTCTTTTTCTCTCCCCTTTGAAAACACTTGGATCTGAGGGGCAGGGACACACAAGGAGGCTATGATTATGAACTATGCACTGACTGCCAAACAATGTCATATGTTTTGGGGGTTGGGAGTGGGGTGGATTACAGGCCTCTGAGTGGACGTTTTAAACAGCTGTGGTGTCTACCTGTGACAAGTATAAAACACACATGCACGTGGAGGCTGTATAGCTATATCTATATCTATATCTATATCTATATCTATATCTATCTACATATATATATACATTGCTTAAAAAATGTATTAGACCACCAACCAATGAAATTTTTATGCCACAGCTGGCCTTTGTTTACAGAATCAGTAAAATAAAAAAAAAAATGTATGTTTTTGTAATGGTTGATACACCAGTGTGTGTCATAAATGAATAAGAGGTGACTAAAATGAGCAGATGAGTGACTGAATGAATGTAAAGGTATCCCTGCTTGAACCTTCTGCTATAGCTTCATGTATTTTTTTGGCTTGACAAATGCTTGGTTCAAGAAATTGTGCACAAATTTGTAGGCCCCAAAATCTCTAGCAATAAACCTTATACTGCTGGAAAACATGTTAATATTTCTTTAAATAGTGCCAGATCTGTAAAGAACATGCCTTTTTGGGATGAAGTGTGTTGCACCCATGAAAAATTCACCAGGGGCCTCATTTATAACATTGTATAGGATCTATTCTAAAAGTGTGATGGGCTTCAAAAAATAATCTGATTTATAAAACCGCATGTGTGATAAATCCCAGTTCACCTGGAAGGTTGCGCAGGTGGATTCACTTCACATCCTGTCCTCTACACACCCACATTTTACCGTGAATGGTCAAAAAAAAGTACCTTATGAATGTTTTTGCATTTAAACAAGCCTGCTGATCAATGCCATTTTACGCTCAATCATGGCAAAGAAGACAAGGAAAAGGAATTTCATGGAGACCAAAATAGGAGGTGCTTGTGGGTGAGGTGCAGGCCAGAAAAATTATTTTATTTGGTGGTCACGGTAGTGGCATCACTAATAAAAGAAGAACAAGTGAGTGTCAGCATGTCGTCACCTCTGTAAATAGTGTGAGTGCCACAGAGCGATCTGTGACAGAGGTGGAAAAAAGTCGGATGGTCAGATTTAACTGTATTATATCCTACCCAAAAGGGGCTTTAGCCAGAAAATGTAACATTATAAATCGTTAAACATATCAAACACATACCTGTCAGGTAATTAGGAGCCGGTTGCCAGAAACTCCACAGTAGTCAGCTTCTGTATACGCACTGGGATGGTTTTGTCTGACACTGGGCCCAGTTCAGCGCATAGATCCAAGAGCACTGCTCTGTGGAATCTAAATCGGCTTATTAGCCAGACATCATCATAGGGTAGGACATTTTTGTGGTCTCTAAAGACTCTCTCCATCCTGATCCTACCATTTGCGTGATCTTCCAGTGCCAGCGCATCCATTGTGCAGCATTAAGAGCGAGTGTCACCGCACTATTTATATGTTTATTTAGCATTTAGACTGATTGTTCCACAACTATCACAATTTATTCTAATCAATCAGTGCTATCCACTGCTCTATATCATTTTAAGATGGAAGTATGATGAATGAACATGGCATACAGTAGTAGGTCTAATGGCTCACTAAAGGAACACATCTATAACACTGCAGATTTAGGTGTTTGTGATTACATGGGTCTAAAAGTCTTTTATGTGATGACATTAAATGTATGAGATGAATCTGCCTTCAAATCACCACCTCCCATCTGCCTTGTCTCAAAAATGTTCAGGCACCAGGATCAAAGTTGACGTCCCAGTGTGCACATTCTCCAAGTTTATTTTATGAATCACAATCTTTACTTGGGAAGTGGTGTACACCAATTTCAAGCCCCATTTTGTGCATAAGCAAGCTTTATAAATGAGGCTCCTGATCTTCTCTGCCAATGCCTAACAGCTCATTCTTCTGTTGACATTGTTTGAGCTGCTGGTGCCCCCAGCTGCTGATGTTCAGGCTCCTGATTGTCAGCACTTGTGAGCACAGGCCCTTCTACAGTGGTCAGCTGGTGTCTGTCCCAATAATCAGCATGCCACCTCTGACTGATCTGGAGCGGGCCAATGTGATGACTCCAACAGGGTGTTCAGCAAAACCAAGTTGCAGCATTACACACTTTGCATGATAGAGAAAGATCCAGCAGACCCCAGAGCACGTCTTTCCCTGTCACACTAATACAATGACACCATATCAACATCATGAGACTTTCCACAGGGGCTCTACTGCTTTTCGGCTCCATCTGAGGTGAAGCTGTTTTCCAGAGTGGATTTGGAAACTTCTTGGAAGCAAACAAGCATCCCTACAGCGCCCCTTACACTACATGCTACCGATAGGTTATTGTGAAGAGTTAGGGAAATTTCCCACCGCAACAAGGCCATTATGTGGGCGTGTTGCTTGTGAGTCATGAGCGTGTGCATCAGTGACAAGTTAGACAATTAGACAGAAATAACAACAAATCAAGCTGTCGTTAAAAGAATATTTCTTGAAGCGCATAAAGTGCAGTGAGTGACATGATTTATGCTGATTGCTTCTTGTGTTTGTGAAAAAGAATATTGAGTAGCTGTCAGTCACAATGAGGCTGCTGACTGCCACATACAGCAGGACTTACACCAGAACAAACACAGCATCATTCTAACAAAACATGTGGTGGGCAAGTGAACACAACAGAATGAGAAAGTTGTTTTTAACACCTCATGTTAAACAAATTTAACACCTCAAGTTTCACATCTAATCCTGGACAGAGCTGCATTAATGTGATCTATCAGAACACTGTACCCATTCAGCTTCTTATAAATGACAGACCTGTCATAAAATACACTTTGCTGTAGGGTTAAACACAAACAAATGTACATATAGCCCATAGAAGTTTTAAAAAAGAAGGTTCTTTGGAGAGAGAACACAGGCTTTTCTCCCCTGCAGCCGGAGGGAGCCGAGATAAAGAGAGTAATAGTTAGACTGCGGTCTCACTGGTATGCAGACAGCCATGAAAGCAGTGCACTACCTGTTGCATCTTGCAAATTCATTTGCTGAATATTGTGAAATTTCACCACTTAAATTGGGGAGGCCCCTGTTTTTATCATGACTTAAGTGATATGAGCTACGGTTAGATAAACATGAATGTTTAGCCCTGATGATGATCAACTGATACACGGAGGACTACTGATTCATCACCTACCTCATCTGTAACATCAGAGCGAAAAAAAGATAAAAAGAAAAAAATGGATAAAGAAGAACCTCACAATGCTTCACTTTTGTTCTGTTGTTGTTGACACTGTGTAACTCCCACAATAATTCTTAGAGGACAAATGAATAAATTAAAATAATAAAACAAACAAAAAGGGGTATGCCCAGTCTTAAGTAATGGAAAAAATGTGTACACAAGTGTTTCAATGTTCAGTATCCAGGCAACACAGATTGGGTATATAATACCTTATCAATGGAAAGAACTTTAAATTTAAGATAATAAAAATACAAATTTATTGACATTTGGACAAATGGATAACATGTCTCTACTATCAGATGAGATTTTCTGTAATATTTTGATTGTAGGTATCATTTTATTTAGTTTCAGTTTAATATGTATATATATATATATATATATATAGGTTATTTTCAATGTGACCTATTAATTTCATTTTTGTATCTTTATTTTGCTCTTATAGAGTGTTGCTAGGATCATGTTTTTTGGTAGGCCTATGCAGATGTTAGCATTGTGGTGGTTCCCTGTCTGCAAGCCCACTAAAAAGCTTATGGGATATTTTTTACTGTTTCGGATCATTGCTGATGATAAGCTCTGTAGTGAATGAAAAATGATTAAACTTACATGTTCTACTTTTTGTAATCTTAACAGAAGAACCTGCTTTCACAATGTTTTAAGTTTAACATCACCAGCGAGAGTGAAAAGCTATTAGTAAGAAGCAACTACAATACTTCCGGAATATAACATCTTATTGTGACCTATTGTTTAAGAGTTTACTCATAATTTGAGTGACCTTATTAAGTTGGTCCATATGGCTTTGGCAACAGTGTACGAATAATTGATTATAAAAAACAATTAGAAATGCTTGCCGTTGGGTCCACAGCCATTTTTGTAGTCCTTGTTAGCAGTTAGTTAGCAACCGTCGTTTTAAACACACAACGGTTAAAATTCAAAATCAGGCAACATCAGGTGCATTTTATTATTTCCCATTGAACATTGTAAATCTCATGTGTGCTCACCTTATTTCAGGCATTTATCAGAAACAGGTATTCTAAACCCCTCTTTACTCTGGAGGGTTGAGAACCAGGAAGTGCTAAATGCTACGTCACTTTTGCATTTTTGGACTGATTCCAGCACCACTCTGTTCTACTCTTGCACAATGTCTCCTCTATTCTCCTCTATTTAACCACAACAAGCTAGTAAGGCCTTCTTGTTCATGTTGCCTTGTATGTGAAGTTGTGTCACATACTGCATGCCTGTATATATTTTGAGATTCTTAGATCAGTAAAAAAAAACTACAGAAAAAGATTACATGAAACGTCTCTGGAGGACGTCACCGATGCACATCAAGAGAAACAGGTTTAATCATGTGTCAGGGAGGAATGGCTAACAATTTTGTGTAAACTTGTCCAAAACAAGTTCTCCGTGGTAATGTTAAGGTGATTATAACAGGACATTTGATTTACTGAGACAGGAAATTCAATTTCTTGTTATGGCTGTTGTGAGTAATTGCTTTCCATATATTTGCTTTAATTGAGGTGTTGTCATGCTTGAAATTCTTTTGAGCTCATTTTACCGAGATAAGGTTACTGTATTAAATTGGACAAACTGCACTGCATTTTTATGTTATTGTTGTTTGTATTTTCAGCTCTTTGTAACACTTAAAGTGATAACCAAAATGATAATTTAAAAATTGAATCTTTTTGAGTGAACCATAATATGGAGCTTAATAAAATACATGTAAACATTGCATGCAAGCAGTAGCATGAAATACTCATTTAAAAAAAAAAAGAAAAAGAATTGTATCTATTCATATTTGATGGTTTTCATACATTGTCTTGCTTACAGTTTTATGCATTTTTTACATCTTATAATACAATCCCAATGGTTACACATGGTTTACCTGAAGAGTTTAAATTCATACTTGATGGATCACACACACAAAACAAACAATTCTAATAGATAACAGAAACAAACAACATAATACATATAAGTTTGGATTTCAGACATCAAACCCAAACCCTAATTTCCCACCCCCTACAACATAAACTCACACTGTCATACACACCTACTCACAACATACTTAAGTTCTTGTCCTGTTTTCCCACCAATCCCCCCGCTCAGCTCATCAGCCTTGTCACATTTCATTGATATTTTACCATACTTCACTGAATTGTTTGGTTTTATTATTGTCTTCAGATAATATTATTACTGTCTTTAGATAATGTAAAATACACAGATTTTTATATGTCATATTTGACCCATTCATAGAGGATTGAAGAATCTAAATCTGCATCCACACATTGACATTTTGGCCAACTTTTGCAGACGTATAGGGAAAAGCGTTGAGCCATGTCGAGCGAAGTCAGGTCTTTGTTGGGTACATCAACATATTTTACGCATGCTTAAAATTTCTGATGTTTGATTCAACACACCTGCGAATGCCAGTAGAAGCTGACCTCTGCTTATCTTCTCTACTTGCAGTCACAGCTGCATTCGTCTCTGAAGGCAAACACAGCCCATAGTTCAATGTACATCAGTTCTGTGGGGTCCAGAAGCTTCCTCTTTAGGACCGGACTCCTTTTCAATGACTTGAGGCACCATTTTTCAGACAGCCGTCTTTTCGTCCAGTAGGCATGGTATCAGAATACTGAGACCAGCTGAAATGGCATGTGCATCCACTTTATGTGGTGTTTGTTGGGTGATGTCACAATACATTTGTACAACATTCAGCAGCGCCAAACTTCATTAGGCTAAATTTCCCCTAAGTTGAACACACTACCCCTGTGTTATATCTATGGTGGTGAA
The DNA here is from genome assembly GCA_037902135.1 of Cetoscarus ocellatus. Taxonomy (NCBI): domain Eukaryota; kingdom Metazoa; phylum Chordata; class Actinopteri; order Labriformes; family Labridae; genus Cetoscarus; species Cetoscarus ocellatus. The sequence continues at coordinate 609,613 of JBAMNC010001736.1, read as the reverse complement.
GTATATCTCCACTTTAGATATGTTGCGCTACATTGATCACGGCAAAACTTACTCCAGGAATGTACTTTCACTGAAAAACTGATACTTACTCAATGTCGTTCAACGTCAGCTACTTTACGTTGATGTGTGAATGCCTCTTAATTATTTTTGCATCATCACTATTCGTTTGAAACTTTACTTTTCATTAGGTCCAAGTGCAAAACATAAAGTACATTATGATATTCTAATCAAATCAAATCTTTACTTTCAGCATTGACAAATGTTACTGGAGAGAAATAAATTCTCCTGTATGCACTAAAAGCTGTCAAGATACAGCATACAGTCTTTAAATTGTAACCCTATTCCTGTGTGAACCCATACAGTACATCCACAAGTTAAAAAAACAGTTTGTGGTGTCAAAAGTCACACATGCCGCAGATGTCTGGCATTACTTTCTGTCAAAAATGGCAGTTAACAAGGCAGCGTATTATCTGTGGCTTCTTTTCCATTGGTCAGAGAACCTGCAGCCAATGTGTCGACCTGTGATTAAGACTCCAGTAAATCTTCCCACCCAGGGAGCCTCGGAGGAGATCTTCCCCTCCAGTCACTACACTCCTGCAGGGATGAGCCCTGCTTTGCCCTTTGGGGTGACTTTCAGACCCTGTCTGCAAGACTTCTCACAGGTCAGACTTCAGGCTAAATGTCAAAGTCAAACAGCTTGGTTCAGCCTCCCTGTGCACACAGTTTAATCAATATGGTCTGTGGATTTATTATTCGCGCCGTGGTGCAATGTCTGCTGAAGTATGATAAGATGACACCTCGGTTGAGCTATAAGGCGCCTCAGAGTGACAGCAACCTTACATACCTTCCTTCATTCTCCTCTCAGGCAAATTCCTATCTCTCTATCTTTCTGTCTGTTTCTTAACTCTTCTTCTCCTCTTTTTTGCTCTTTTGCTTTTTGTCAAAGGAGTCAAGACAAAATACTCTAAATTTATTTGTTTTTTTAAACCCAGTGCCATGCAGCCTTAATACTTGTGACCAATTTATATTTCCTGCAAGGTTTGCCTCTGTCATTAAGCTCCACATGAGTTTATTCCAACACTCATATGGATAAATGCTGTCTTAATATATGGTTAGGTGATCAGTCTGCTCTAAGTTCAGTGTGCTATAATGTTTTTGATAGATCAGTGGTTTTGAACAGGCCAAACCTCAGGACCCAACACACTCACAACAGCTAAGAGTTTTTAATTGTGACATTGGATGCAAATAAATATGATTAAAAAACAGACCAGTGTTTAATCAGAAGTTAAGCTGCGTTCCGATTACATCAATCGTCCAGTGAGACAACTAGGAATGATGACGGACATTTGAAGTCGGAAAGCCCTTTCACGTTAATAAAACTTAAATTGTAAAGTAACAACTGTTCCTGTAACTTCATGGCTAAAACACTTTTTTCCAAAGATCATATACTAGTGGGACTTAAATGAAGTTATCACATTTTGTGGCACTTTTAATAGCATAACACCAACTCACTGGAGCTCCAGCTGCAATTTGCATTGTTAGCTCATAACTGATTTAACAGCACGCTACAAAACAATTTCATGTAAAAGTCAACATCACAATATGTCCTCATGTAGAAGGTGTACAATACTCCATATCACTGTTTTCAAAGCACAACTATAACCCTGAGATGCTAAATTAATAATGCACTGCTTCTACTTACTGTTTGTGCACTGAGCAGCCATGTTTGTTGATGAACTTGGTCATCATGAGGATTGTCCAAGTTTTTCAGTAGGTCCTCTGACTTTTAAGGGAGTTTCAGATGTTTTCTGATTGGAATGCTGTAAATGTCTACTCTGGACATAAAGAGAACACACCAGTAGAGATCAACCAGGTATAGAAGTGCTGGACAGTAAAAACAAAGTGATTGATTAAGAAGAAGGGCCGGGATGGACCTGGTGCTACAGTTGTTGATAGAACTTTAAGTCAGAGTAGACATAATGCCATTTAGTAAAAATTCCTCAAAGCACTCCTAAGATGTTGCAATCACTGAAAAGAGTTAAACATAAGGCCCTGACACTTTAACCTTTGACCTTGAACTACTGGAAAACTCGGACAATCCTCATGGACCCCAAGTTCGTTAACAAACATGGCTGATTAAACCATCAAAATCCAAACACCTATCTATCAGCTAACATGATTCATTTTTTAATTGAAGGTGCAACCTTGTTTCATTTTTCACTTGGTTTGTTTTTTCTTTTACACCAAAGCCTGTCAAACATTGTGTAATCTAGCCTCCCACCACTTGTTGGAGCTGTAGCTGTGGTCCTTTTTTGTTCCTGCCATAAAATCCAAGTCACAACACACTCATTTTTGGTTTGCATGCCTTGTTTGGTCCTTCTTTGATTCAGATTATTTTCAAACCCACCGCAAACCAAACTCTAGTCCACTTGGAAGCAAATCAAGACCCCGTATTGGGAGCCAGAAGTGACCCAAAATGAACCAAACTTTCCCAATCAGTGAACTAGAGCTCTTTGTTTTGGACCAAATGTGTTAGGTGTGTGAGCACCTAAACACTATTGAGATAGAACAGTCATAAGCAAGTGATGACTGTGAGGTACAATGGCATTTGACCTTGTACCTTTATATGTTTATCCAGTTATTGTTGAGTCAAGTGTGGGCATTTGTTCCAAGTTCAACAGAAATGCCTTAATGTACTTGTAGCCTCACAAGTACATGCTAAACATGCAGCCCAATGACTCTGATCTTTGAGGACCAAGATTTTATTGGCTCATCTTATAATCAGAGTTGATTTAAGTCAAAATTAAAAGAAAATACCTCAGAGATCTTTTAAAAACTCGAGTCCACAAGCAAGGGATGATCATAAGGCCCAATGACTTTTGGTCTTATAATTTTATCCTTGAGTTGTACTATACATTTCAGAAAACTGAAAAAAACCTTAAGTGTTTATAATTTCTTAAATTTACTAACAAAGGATGATTATGAACTTTGACTTCCCAAAATGTTATCAGGTATTCTTTCCGTCAAAGTGGACTTTCAGGTACAGTGTATTCGAGCAATCACTTTCACAAAATGGGACTCTAATGTGGCCTGAAAACTTTTGACCATTTACCTTAAACGTCCATTGTGCTCAGTTCACCACTTTTTACTCATATAGGTTGACCATTACATATATATTTTCAAACACTTGATTTGTCATCCCTGAGAAAAGCACATACATTACTTAAAATCCTGAGAGAACCCTACAGGAAAGCAGAGCAAAATCAAATGAAGGATGATGAATTCATTTTTATGACCACAATTTGATCATAGACCCTTCACCGTAGTTGACTATTTGGGCACACATTCTGGTCTCACTGAAAAAAGCTCCTGACCTGCTTAAGGGTCTTGTTTTAATGAATGAGAAGCACTGTTCAATAAAACCATAACAACTCATCATGTAAATATCATTATGGGACATAATCTTCTTAAACAGCTCTCTCTGTTGTGTATATAACCCCTCTACAAACTGACCAATTAGGCTGCATTACTCCCTGATCCAGCCAATCACATAGCAGCAAGGATCCTAACCTTGACTCTCTTTAAGCTGCTGTATGAAGCGGGCCTGACTGCAGGTAGTTAGCCTCAGTCTAATCTAATGATGCATACTTCCCCCTGTTTATGGTAGCCGGAGAAGAGCGAGTGCTAGCCTGTGCTTGTCTGCTGCTGAGAATGCCCATTAACCTTCTTTTAGCCCTCAGGTGATGACCACCTGAGCTATCAAAGACAAGCGTGTCTGCAACAGCGCCCTTCCCCTCCTCCTCCTCCTCCTCCTCCTCCTCCTCTCATCACACTCCATCCTCACCCCGCCTCTGCTCCAGCCTCCTACAGTCTCTTTTATTCCACATTGCAGCTGTTTTTCCCTCCAAAAGCGTTCTGTTAATGGTGGTGATTTTATACAGTGTCATCATCATCACAATAACGATCATTATCATCATGATCATTATGATTCTCATTATTATCTTATAAAACTTTGCAGTGCAGGTCATGTCGTGAGTCTGAAGAACTGTTGCATCAGCAAGTAGGTTACATCAGTTTATTCAGTTACAAAGGGATGTGCTAATTGTCAAATTCACTGGAAGTTTGCTGCCTCACCTTTCATCAAGGAGTACCCCCACACACAAAGTCCTTATTTAGTGCTGCTGAGAACTAATTCCTCCATCAGTTTGGGTGTGAAGTACTAAAATATCAATGGCATTTATTTGCCTTTTTGTTAAACAGTGGTGACATAGTATTCAATAGACATCACATGACATCACAGTCACTGCGAGTGAGTGGAGTTCCAGGTACTGCGTGGCAAGAAGCACAGCTTGACAACAGCACATAGAGGGAAAGTATGCAGTCAAATCAGCAGAACAGTATCAGGTTTTTTGTTATCGTTATTTAGTAATGTTCACCTTGGACAGTGTAGATCCTCAGATGATTAACATGAAACCTCTGGAGCCATAACGTCAGGTTTTTAACAAAGATGAGGTCATGATGTTACAGCAACTGATATTATGTCACTGAGCGTTCACGCGTTTGGGTAATGATGAATATGAACCTCATATTAAAACTGTCCTTCAGTTTTACCTGAAAGAAAAATCAAGACATTAAATTTCAGCATATCATTCATAAAATCAAACATCAGCGTCTTAGATGACAAGGAACTGAGGACAACGGGTTATGTTTTCATGCTTGTTGCCTATGCAGAGTCCAGAAGTCAAATGACATCATATGGCTCAAAAATAGTAAAGCCCATAGATTTTAACAACAAATTAATCAAATAATTAAATTAATATACCTTCCATTTGGGACTGGGGGCAATGGATGCTAAAACTGCACGCTCAGGGAAAGCCTGAGTGCATAGATCTCATCTCGGATATACACGCAAAATCCTGCAGATACAGAGGTATAGTATCAACAGAGCTTCATCCTATGGTATTTGCCAACTAACTGTCCCAGCTATTTTGGAACCTGTAGTTGAAATCAAATTCAAAATGAGTGAATATCTGCAAAAACACAATAAAGATTACTGGTTTGATATCTTGTCTTTGCAGTGTATTCAACTGAACATTAGTCAAAAAGGATCTGCAAATCATTGTGTTCTGTTTTTACATTTTACACAAAGTCCCAATCTCATTAGAACTGGACAGCAAATGTTATAAATCTAAAATAATTTGTTGTTCTTACCTAAAACTTTGAACAATTGTCCGCTCCAATTTATAGATCAACTTAAGACTTTGGAGTTAAGGGTCAAGGGGTTAGGTCATAGGGTCCTATGTAAGAGAATATCATATTTCTAAAGGGCTTTGTGGGATTTCTGTCAACATGCTGTGATACTTAGATTTTGTAACCCTGCAGTGTGAATGGATCAGCCGGATTCAGTGTCTGTAATCAGGCAGATCCGTCTTGCCAAGCTCTAATCCACAACAAATGTGAACAGCCCAAAGGGGTACAGCCCAATCAGCGCCCTTTAGAGCAGGAGGAGGTCGGACCTACGAGTGAGACAACAGCAAGAAGTGACTGCTCATAAAGAGATTAGCATAGATGCTAATTATGCTTCGGTAGCTGTTTCTATAGTAAGTGAAAAACAAATAACTACTCTACAAATGTTTCTAGAGAAATTGATATTTTTGCTCCACCTCTGACATGTTTTGCCAAGTTTGGTTTATGAAGTGGCTCATGTTCTGTTCTGTTATGTTCTGGACTTCAGTTGGCAAGGTCTTTATGACTTTTGTTTCCTTTTTCTTATAAAAGTTCTTTAAAACTAAAATAAACGTTTGGATGACACTAAAGGAGGTATCATTTCATTAATAGAGCTGTTCTTTAGCTGTCCTCAGTTCACCTCAGTCTTTAAAGCTCTAGCAATGACACTATTATCTTTCCCCCTAACTAATGTGTTTAAAAAAATAACTTGTAATGAACCAAATCATGATAAATCATCAGGATAGCAAAAGAGAAAACATTTTGTGTGATTATTATGATTATTGTATGAAATTTTGTAGAGCTTTAAATGCTGGTGTATGAGGCCTGTACGCTATCTGATACATTCATAAATCATTAAAACACTTGATTAACAATACTGAATGCTTTCAATGAGTGATCAACATGAATGAATTGATCATTTGTAAGGAATGATCAACATTAATCAATACATAAAAACATACAATTTTCTCCACCACAACTTACTATATCTCACCAAAGCAGAAAAAAAATCCTTTTGTCATTGCTTATCTCGAAGTGTAATTCCCCTCCTCCTGAAAAGGTACAATCCTTTCTTTTATATCAATAGGATCATTGACTTGTACAGTTAGCACAATATTGTAATGAGTTATTGTTTGTTTGTTTTTACCTCAGCTGTCTAAAGGGTGAAGTCCCACAACTTACACTACTATCCAACATGAACATGTTTATATTATTACTGTTTTTCCCACAAATTTTATTTTTGCACTTTGTATGCCTTTATTTGAGTCACAGGACAGTGTACAGAGCTGATAGCTGTGGAGAGAGTGTGGAATGATATGTGGTAAAGGAACCACGGGACACATTTAAACCAAGCCAGCCAGTTAAAGGACTACAGCTTATACATATACAAACAACCACGAGTCATTTCCTACACATTAATATTATTAAATAACATTGGAGGAGGGCCAATCTACTCATACTCATAGGGGCCCAGACACCTCTGTGGAGGAGAGCTTTACTCAAGCTCTTCAAGTCTCATACCAACTGCGACAAAATATGTATTTGATTGATAAATATAGTCATTTCTGGATCAAAAAGGCTTTGTGACGATGTATTTCTTTTTCTCTCACAATGTGTTAATTGAAAAATGTCATGGTTTAATGCCTTTGTAAACCTCTGCAAGCTCACAGCTAATTTTATTGGTCTTGAGTTAACTTCTCCTTCTTCCTCTGTCCAGCAGATTGGGAAACTTCCTGTTGGTGTCCTTAAAGATGTAATAGATGTGTGTGTCTTCCCCCTGTCTGACATGTGTGATTCACTGTCCCTGACACTCAGCACCACCTCATCATGAGCAGCAGATAAAGCTAATTAGGGGAAAGAGACATCAATCACAGCTGCAGGGCCTTGTAATGCTCCGCACATACCACCAGTGGCATCTCCGTCACTGGGTGTGTTTGAAAGCTCAAGTCACACACACATAGCTATTATTATGAGTTATGGGAGGAGGTATGTCTTTGACTTGAAGGGTGAAAAAGGTTTATTGAATACTTCCTCAAATCCTCTGGGGCAGCCTGTGGTTTTAAAGGAGTATAACTCGAGCAGAGTCTCTGATTCTTGGTGTTGAATTGACCTGTGATGCTATAATTCATGTTTGTGAATAGAACACTGGCAAGCGGCTCTGGTGGGATGTGCAGCATGCATTAATACAGCTGTCAGAGGGATGCACACACCCTTTCCGATGATTAGAGCAGGTCCAGGAGGTTCACTGAACTCTGAGCAGAGGGAGATTATTTTACGGCTTCACATCGAGCTGATTAAAAAGAAAATCCTCTACAGTGATTTAGTTTCAGAATTCAATAACAGAGAATGATTAATAAACCTTTACCTGTTTTATTACTCTGTTGTATAAGGCATGAGTTTACGTTGTACTACCACTTTTATCCTGTGGGTGGCAGTGTAGCTCTGTCTTTGATATAGTCTTCAGTAGATAAGCCTTCAAAATGGATTTTACAAGACATAAAGTAAGATTTCAAAACCCTCCAGAATTCAGTCATTTTATGATCATTGCTTTTATTAGTAGCTATAAAACTTGTGTGTTTGTGTGTTGATGGATGACGTTCATATTAAACTCTAGCAAGGTGTGAACAGGTATGTAAATCTGTATTTACTATGTGACATGCCCTGACCGGAGTGGAATATATACTTTAACTACTTCCCTGTGGAATAATATTCACAATTTACAGTGAATGGGGAATAATTGGTGCATATTTGAGCAAGTAAAAGGAGTGTTGAATGATTAGGTAACAAGAAAAACACATACAGAGTCTTTCTTTCCTAATAGTAGTAGAATTAATAATAATAATAATAATAAATAACTTACCAAGAGTCTTTGGTGTTTTTTTTTAGATTTTAATAAAACACTGTAAGAATAGGAATCTAATATTAAGAATATGATACATCCATCCATTATGTGTCTTATACAAAAATAAATCACATAGTTATATAACGTTATATAAAATACTTCAGAGACAAAACAAATAACAGTCCAGGATAAAAGACGAGACAAAGTCGCGTAAGCACCGTACTGAGACTGGATGGTGTTATCAAATTAGATGTCTTCATCTTATATTGGGAAATTATCAGCTGAAATCTTGGATACAAGGCTCTCAGTAAGAAAAGAAAAGCAAAACAGGAGGTTATCAGAAGGCTTCATTTTTTAGATCTTGTTAGAAAATAGAGCTAATAAAATGTTCAGTCTGTCAGTGTCATAAATATATTTGTATCTCAAAGTCATTACTCTATATTAGGGATGTGCTTATCATGGAAAATTACTTTTCAGAAGTTACTGGCAGTTATTATGGGAAAAATCAATTTTGTCATTGATGAACAGATGTCCATCAGTCATCTAAGATTGTTAGCTTGATGTAAACCAGGGATGTCCAAACTGTGATGTTCTTAGTTTGCCCACTTTTAATTGGCCCACTGCAAACTGTAAAAGCTACTAGACTAATAAATATAAACAACTGTTTAATGTAGCTGGCTGATACATCTGATTCTGTTTGATGGACAAATAATAGCACTAATCATGCTAATTTCTGAGCAACCTGCTATCACATCATAGCACATGATTGACAGTGATTTTTAATCTTAACACAACACCTTAAGTATGACTGTCAGCTCTGTGCAGTTTGTTCTTGTTTTGTGTCTGAATGCAGGACTGAGCCGTCCTCCCTCTCTGCTGCATGAAGCATAATTCTCATCCTGACCAGGGGGCTGACCATGTTTTGCAAAGGCAGACCATAGTCCACTGAAATCTTAATGGCCATTGTAAAGTCCTTTACTTTGATACACTGAAGGTGAGGTGGCTTCCGCCTTTCCTTAGGATCCAAAAGTGGTTGTGTCTGGGAGCTACAATGGGTTTAGACTGAAGTATTGAAGTTCTCCAAAACTGGTGTTGGCAACATGTTCATGTTTCAAAATTCAATTCATTATTCCACCTTCAACAAAAAATAATTGTCAAGTTCATCTTGTTGATGGTGGGTTCCTTGCTAGTGAACAAAGTCTGGACACCTCTGATGTAAACACACAATGGAAATGCTGTTACCAGTCCAGCAGAAGGAGCATCAGGTCATGATCATACATTTTACTTCAGAAACTATTGAGAATACTCCATCCATCTTTCACTGCTTATCAGGGGCCAGTAGACCAAGCAGGTCAGCCCAGACTTCCCTCTCTCCTGCCACAATTTCCAGTTCCTCCTGGGGGACTCCAAGATGTTCCCAGGCCAGATGGGATGTATAATCTCTCCAGCGGATTCTGGGTCTGCCCTTGTTTGTGGGCAGGGTCTCCTTCCAGTTGAGCGTGCCTGGAAAACCTCCACAGGAAGACGACCAGGAAGCATCCTAAT